>CM056050.1:353553469-353815969 GCA_029574335.1 Rana kukunoris | reverse complement strand
AAACACACGGGCGGGTATGCTGAACAAAAAATAGTTTAATTTGTCCTGTCGACCGACAGGATTGAAAGGCCAAAGTTCACAGAGGAAAGAGATGCGGGCTCAACGCAATAGTGGGACATAAAGGTATGTATAGAGGACCAGGAGGCCGCTTTGCAAATGACATCTGGTGCCACGTGATGGGCTGCCGCCCAGGAAGCCGACATCCCTCTCGTAGAATGCGCAGTCACCGCCTGTGGAGGAGCCAAGCCCTTAGCCTTGTATGCCTGCTGAATTGTGTGGATGATCCACTCCGCAATCCTTCTTGACGAGGCCTTCCTTCCTCTGTTAATGCCCGAGTGCAGAACAAACAAATGATCAGACCGTCTGAAAGTCACTTGGAGGTACTCAGTAAGGATTTTCCCTAGATCCAACGGGTGAATTTCCTCTGACACCGAGGTTTTGAAGGTAGGGAGGACAATTTTTTGGTTGACATGAAATACTGACGTCACCTTCGGATTAGTGCCCAGCATGGGTACCAAATCCACTCTATCTGGAAAGAACGTTAGGAACGGCTCTTTATAACCAAGGGACCCGATCTCCGAGACTCTTTTAGCCAAGGTGATGGCAACTAAAAAGGCAACTTTAGCCGAGAAATCATTCAGGGATAATGGAGAAGGTACTGAAGTATTAGGTCCACTCAGAAAGTCAAGTACTAGGGGAAGATCCCATTTGGGGAATCTTGGCTTCCTTTGAGGTCTTAGCCTTGAAGCTCCTCGGAAGAACTGCTTCACTAGTGGGTGTGTTGCCCATGAGATTCCAGAGAAGGCAGATAGAGCTGATGTTTGAACTCTTAAATAACTAACAGATAGGGGAAGGTCTAACCCCATTTGAAGGAACTTTAAAATGTCCTGTACTTCCGGATTCATGAATGACGTGCCTGAGGACGACGAGAATTCAACAAATTTCGCCCAAATTCTTCCGTAGACTTTATTCGTACTTGTTCTCCTCGATCTCATCAGTGTTGCAATCTCTTAGGGGCGCAACCAAAAGCTTCTAACCTCTTCCTCTCAAGAACCAGACCGTTAGATTCAACATCGCCGGAGCCGGGTGTATGAATGACCCCTGGGAGAGGAGGCTCGATCTGACTGGTAGCGGTACTGGGTCCTGGTAACTCAACTGGACCAGAAGAGGGAACCACGGCCTGTTTGGCCAGTAAGGTGCCACCAATGTTACTTCTACTGCCTCCAATTGGAGTCTCCGTAGGAACTTGAGGATCACTGGAAACGGTGGAAAGGCGTTGTCTGTTAAGGCATCCATCCCAATTGCCTGGCTGCAATGGCCCCTCGTGTAAAACTTCCTCAACTTGTGGTTGTGGAGAGAGGCAAAGAGATCCACTTAGGGATTGGTCCCCAGGGACAAGATCCACTGAAAAGATTCCTTGTGGAGAGACCATTCGTTGACATCTACCTGGGTGTGAGACAGGAAATCCGCCTGGGAATTCTGGCCCCCGGGGATAAAGACCGCTGACAAGTTGGCCAGATTCTTCTGGGCCCACTCCAGAATAGGTTTGATCTCCCGTAGAAGAGATATACTCCGTGTCCCTCCTTGCCTCTTGATATAGGTTACCGCCGTAGTGTTGTCCATCCTCAACAACACTGACTCCCCTTTCAGGCGCTGTGAGAAAGATTGTAGGGCGCACCAGCGGGCGTCCCACTTGCCCTGTGCCATTTCAGTACCGCAGAGGGCTCCCCATCAGGAGCCGCTGGCATCTGTCATCACTGTGACCCAGGACACTGGGGCAATGGAATGACAATTCTGTAGGTTCTTTCGTTGAAGCCACCAGAAGAGGCTGTTCCTCATGGACGATGAGATGAGGATCCGCTGATTTTTGTTTCCAGACTTCCATTGTTTGAGGAATCCAAACTGGAAGGGGCGTAGCCTCCACAATGCCCACTTCACCATGGGAGATGTTGAAACCATTGTGCCGATAATCTTCAGGCATTGAGAAGCCCTCAGATGACAAGCGTCCAGGGCTTGTGAAATCCTTTCCCGAATTACAGGGATCTTTCCCGATGGGAGAGAGATAGTTTTCTCCACTGTGTCGAATTGTGCTCCCAGGTATATCAGACGTTGTGATGGCTCCAGGTGGCTCTTCTCCAGATTTAGGAGCCAGCTGAACTCAGACAGGATCGAGATTACCTGATCCCTCTGTGTCAGGAGATGAGCTCTGTCTTGGGATAAGATGAGAAGATCGTCTAGATAGTGATAGAGACGTACCTTCTTGCGCCTGATGAAGGCCACGACTGCCAGCAGAGTTTTAATAAAGACTCGTGGGGAAGTTGTTAACCCAAAAGGTAGGCAGACAAACTGAAGGTGTTCTTGCCCCACATGGAACCTCAAGTACTTCTGTATCTATAGAGATCATCGAATCGCTTGGTTGTATGGCTAATTGGATCGTGGACAGAGTTTCCATCTTGAACCTTCCGTGCTTTATGAACCTGTTCAGGTATGTTAGGTCTATCACTGGACGCCAGGATTTGTTCTTCTTTTGAACCAAGAAGAGGGGGGAGTACCCCCCCATGAAACAGATCGCTGTCTGGGACGCATTTTACTGCTCTTTGAGTTTTTAGCAGGTCCACGTAAGACAGAATAACTTGCATTTGCTCCGCTGACTTTGGGAGCAGGGTAGAGACAAACCTGGGAGGGGGAGTGCTGGAGAAGGGCCAGGTATGGCCGGACGACACCGTCTTGATGACCCAAGGGTCTGTGATGGGACACCCGGAGAGTGAAGGATTAATCCTTCTAATCCTTCACTCTCCGGGTGTCCCATCACTGCTTCCATGCCTTATTCTGGGTTACTACCTGGGTTTCCAATCCTTTCTTTTGGAATACAACTCACAGTTTACTCTTAATGTGTGTGCACACTAGCACACATATTATACCTTTATACTTCGTAGGCTCTCTCTAAGCAAGTACATTTTACTCATTTCAGGACACACCATTTTTCCCACCCCCTTTCTTCAGGTGTGGTACTTTTTCCAGGTGCTCCTCCGTCTGGTTACATACAGCCACCCCCAGATGGTGCTCTGCTCGGAGTGCAGCAGTGATTGAGGACTCGGATTTGGGAAATTTGCAGGTTGGGACATTCCCTTTTACCACCACACGAGAGCCTTGTTTGGGACTTCCATACCTTTTTATTCTGGTAAATGCGCTGCTTTTTATTCAATATTTCAATTCATTTTTCTCCTCTTCCCCCCCTCATATGTTTCCCCTCCCCCGTAGTCTGGGACCACCCATGTCCCATGACAGGGCAGGGTTCCTCTTGAGAAAGTGGATAGACGAGACAATCTATGTACAGTATTACTCATGAAATTATTCTCTTTCAGCTGCAACCAATAAAAAAATCCTCTGAAGAAGACCTCTTGGTCGAAACGCGTTAGAAACTGCAAATGCCTGTCACTTTTACAGGCCATGTATTTTATTGTTACATTATGATCTGTGTATGGATATTTTTATACTGTGCATCATGTCGCAACTCATTTCTTATTTTGGTGTCATAACTTTTTCATAATAAAACGTTGTATTTTACACGTTGCATCTCCATATTTTTTCAACTTTGCTGTTTTAAAGCCCCACCGGGACAATTTATTTTTCGATGTCAAAAAGACTTCCCCTGTTCGCGTCTGCTGGACGCCTGACTTGTAGATGTTGGTCTACGGGAGGACATCTGGCCTCTGTTTCAATTTCTTTTGAAATTTCCGCCAGGTCTATAGGCGCAAGCTTCCCCTGTGCGGTCCGGGCTACGCCTCCTGAACTGGGGTCTCCTCTTCCCTGTCTGACGTCTGTCCTGGGGAAGGAATCCTGATTTACCCCCTGTAGCCTTAGAAATGGTGTCATCCAACCTTTTGCCGAACAGGGATGGACCCTCAAAGGGGATTTTACACCAGTTCTGCTTTGATGATGGGTCAGCAACCCAGAGGCGCAGCCATAGAGCCCTTTTGGCTGTTACAGAGGACAGCATAATTCTTGCTAATAACCGTATCAGATCGATGGACGCCTCTCCCAGGAAGGCCACCGCCAGCCTCAACTCCGCCGTTGCCGAACTCCCGGCCAGTTCTTCGGAAACGCCCATCAAAAAGGAGTCCACGTTCTCCGTCCAGACCTCCATCGCTTTAGATAAGGCTGCCAAAGCTAGAGCAGGTTTACAAGCTGTACCGGCCAGAGCATAGATCCTCTTCAGATCCTGGTCCATCCTCCTGTCAAGACCATCCTTGAAGGACACTGAATCGGCCAGGGGTAGCGTGACATGCTTGGCCAACCGCATCACTGCCGCGTCTACTGCAGGAATGTTCTCCAAGTATTTAACATCACCTGCTTTGAACGGGTATAAACGGGAAGCCTTGTTAGCCATAGAGGACTTCTTGTCCACCTTACTCCACTCCTCTTCAAATATGCCCTTCAATTCCGATAGTAATGGAAAGCTTGGGCGATCTTTTCCCAGACGTTTGAAGTACTTTGTCTGCTTAGCTGGTGAAGAGGACAGATCTTCCCACAAAAGTGCCTCCTTGACGGCCTTGATAAGTGGGGTTACTTGGGCAAAGTCGAACTCTAGATTCTCCTCCTCGCTTTCCGGGTCGCCCTCCGGGGCTGCTAATGGAGAAGCGCGACGCTGGGAAGGGCCTGAATCCTCCTGGACCTCGTCAGCCGTGGAGCCAGAACCAATGACACTGGCTTGCCCATGCGTGTGAGACGTGTCCTTTTCTCTTAAGGATCTTTGCACCACACGTTCGACCAGAGACTCAATCCGCCGATCTTCTGTCTCTTTTTCGCTAACCGCCTGGGCATAGCACCTATTGCATAATGACTTGCCCTCCGGGACTTGGGTATCACATCCCCAACAGGCTCTACGGTTAGAGCGACTATCATGGCGGTGGGAGCGGTGTCTTGAGGAGGAATGTGAACCTCTCCCCCGGTGATGAGATGTAGATGACGAGCTGCGTTTCTTTGACTTAGAAGAAGAACGCTGTTGCGGCCTGGCAAGGTCTGAAGTGGTCTGATCATTTCTGGGGGCGTGTTGAACCTGTCCAGAAAGGCTAGACAAGAAACATACATGGGGGGAACCTGTTAGACATGAGAGAAAACAACTCATTCGAGATTCCCAACCCCCACTACCTCCCCTCACCCGCACATACCTTGTGCGTGAGGGCTGGCCGCATAGGGGCGGTGACTGGTCCATGACCTCTGAACCGGCGAGATGCTGCAAAGACTGTGCCAGAGAGGGTGAAGTTAGAAACCCCTACGGTGCCAAAAAAAACACTATAAATGATGCTGCCCCCATAAAAGACCTATATGCAGAAGGGAACAAAACCTACAAAAAATCAAGACAAAGAAAAAAGACTCTCATGACCTGAGTCATGGAGTCTCTCACTGACCTATGCAGCCGAGTATCACCACTTAACAGCTGATCGCCTGTAGGAAAACCCATCAAGTAGCGGCGATCAGCTGTTTAAAAGAGCCCGCTTGTGACGTCATGCGTCACCTCCCGCACGCACCTGCGCAGTGAGAGCGTCCCGACGGCACCTGCGCGGCCGCCGCGAGAATCGACAAACTACGCATGCGCGAACCAGGCCTCGTTCTGGAGGAGGCTACTGCGCATGCGCGAGCGGCACTGGCCCCGCGACCCGGAAGTGCCCAGGCGAGCTGGAACGCAGAAGCGCACCAGCCGCCATAAGCCTAAAATAAGCTAGTAAGAACACATAACAGGGAGACAGACCAGACAACAGACGGATGAATAATATAACACAGAAGCGGCTGCCATGGAGAGCACAGACCTTGCCAGCCGGGAAGTCCAGATCTTCAGCACACGCAGCCAAACATCACAAGTGTATTTGCTGCAAAAAGTGTGCCAACCATTTCGCTTTGCTGGACATCCTGAGCATATATCCTAGATCCATGGAGGAGGACAAAAAAGGAACACCAGTACTAAGGGTGAGCAAAGCTTTATGGGTATGGGGTCCTATAGCATTGGAGAGGAGGCGGGATTAACCCACATGTAGGCTGCCATGGAGTCTGTCAGGAAATGTATTTTTCATGAAGAGATAGAGGGGCAGATTCACGTAGATCGGCGCATTATCATTCCGGCGTAGCGCACCACTTTTCCGTTAGACTTGCGCAATCTAGCCGCGTAATCCGGCGATTCACGTAGCTTTTACGCAAGAGCTTGCGCAAACGTAAGGTTTTTTCCGTAGGCGTAAGGAGGAGTAATACAAATTGGGAGGGACGTGGGCGTGTTACATTGAAATGAGCCGTGACCCCATGCAAATGAAGGGCCGGCCGACTCGCGCATGCGCGCGTGAAGGAAACCATGTCAGCTCCGTTGTGCGCATGCTCACAACTCGGGAGCGGCGCAATCATTGAAATTGGAAATGGACTAGGGCAATGTTGTGAACTACGCAGACAGCATAAATAGACACACACAAACGCCCTTCCATTGCAAAAGTACATCCCTTTGTGTCCCTTCCCATTGAATCAAGTGCTTTTGCTCTGTTGTTCGTTAGAGTGTGTTTTGTAGTTGTGAGATTAGTGTTCTGTGTGATCTTGTGCTTGTTGGTAGTTTTGTGAAAGTGTATTTTGATAAGTGTTTGAGACTGTTTGTTTGATTGATAGATTTCTGAGCGTTTGTTTTCTTGCTTTTTTTTTTCATCTGATTTTTTTGTGTGTGTTTCTTGCTGAGTGCTAGTGTGATTTTTGGCTGTTCTTTTTCTCTTTGTGTGTGTTCTTGTCTGATTGGTTGTGCTTGTATTTGTGACAGATTTTTGGTGACTGCTAGTGAGTTTGTTTGGAAGTATGACTGAGAGAAAAAGAAAGCTCAATTTTACTGTGGGGGAAAAAAGAATTCTTGCCCGGGCCATTACCGACTATGGGCGTTTTCTCCACGGCCCGCAGAGTGCCACCACCACCCCGGCCAGGAGGAGGGAGATCTTGGATATGATCACAGAGCAGGTCAATTCATCGGGGGAGGGGGAGACACGGACCCGCTCTGGGATAGAAAAGAAAATAAATGACCTCCGGCGTGAGGTGAAAAAAAAACTGGCCGCAATAAATGCCCATGCCAGGGGCACAGGAGGGGGCCCACCATGCCGGGTTAGATTTTCAGAGACGGAGCGTGTGGTGGCCCTGACCTTTCACCGGCATGAAGTGGAGGGCCTGCCAGGCTTTGACACAAGTCCGGTCCCCGCGGTGCCAGGTAAGGTTTTTATTTCTCTCAGGTGTGTAGCATGTGTGGGGGAGGGGGTGAAAGGGAATATGTGGCAAGTGTGTGGATCCTCCAACCTGTGAATGGTTTGTGTCATCCACAGATGTGCAGGAGGGTGCAGGGCCATCTGGACTGACCGCTCCAACCCCAGGACAGCAGCCTAATGAGGCCCCCCCAACAAGGCCAGAGTCCGCAGAGGAGGAACAAGAGGAGGGGGAGGATCATGCGGAGGACGATCATGAGGAGGAGCAGAATCATGAGGAGGAGGAGTCCATGGAAGGCACTGGCCCTTTGGTTTCTGCGGACTCTTCCCCTCTGGCTGCAAGAAGCCTGCCCTCCCTAAGGGTCAGCCCCCCCCCCTCCTCCCCCAACATGGCTCCCCTCACAAGGGCCTCCCCTTCTCCCCGGCCACAACCATCAGCTGGAGCCAGGAGGTCATCCCCAAGCACCAGGGGGGCGCCCAATCTCATGCCCGCCTGTCTGAGAAGGAACCTGGCCACCCAGACCCGCCTTCTGAGACAGCTCTGCCAGACTATGGGGCGGGTGGATCAGAGCCTGTCCTCCATTAATGATAGCCTGGGTAACCTGGACTCCCACTCCCGGGCCTCCACAACCTGCCTTAATGACCTGCAAACTACAGCAGCAGGCGTTGGGCAGGATGTGAGGGCCCTTACCCAGGCTATCCAGGGCAACACGGCAACACTTGGTGCTGCCCTGGACAGAATAGCCGTGGCCTTGGAGGGCAGGCCGCCAGGTGGGCAGATCTCAGGGGCTGCTCCTCCTTCCCCGGCTTTTCCCCTCCCCCATGCGTCTCCCCTGAGGGTCCGGGGCCGTGGCCGGGGGCGCCCCAGGCGTGGCTCAGGCAGAGGGCAATAATTTTTTTTTCCACCTTTTGTTTGTTTTGAAAGCTTTTTTATTTTTGCTCTCTGCTTGTTTTTGTTTTTTCTAAGAATTTTTTTTTTACTATGCATTTTTTGTTTCTATGCATTTTTGTTTGTTTGACTTTTTTGGCATATTTTGGGTTGTGAATGATGTTTGAATGTGGGGGTGACATTCCTGCTGGAAAAGGGGTGTCACCCTCAATTTTGGTGGAGAAGGGTTCCCCAGGACCAGGGAGAAGTGATTCCCAGGTCCGTGTGAATGGTGTATGAATGTACAGTGACATAATTGGAGCCTTGACGTGGCGTTACTGCTCACCAGTCTTGCATGGTGGACTGGTGCCAATCCAATTTGATGAGGATGTGGGGTGTGTGTGCTAGGGACCATAGTGGTGTGCATGCATGCATTCTCATTGTGCCATGATTAATGTGTGTGTTTAACGTGCAAAGATGCCCAATATGAGCTGCCTCCTGACTGCTCTTCCCTCAGAAGACGGGGTATCCTCGGTTAGGGGTTGATTTTCTGGTTGGGGGGTCAGATCATCACGTAGCTCAACCTGCAGGCCCTTCCTCACTGCGAGATTGTGTAGCATGCAACATGCAGCGATGATATGGCACACGAAGTTTGGGGAATACAACAGTGTACCCCCAGACTTATCCAGGCATCGGAAACGTGACTTCAGGAGGCCAAAGGTGCGCTCCACCACTGCACGGGTTTTGATGTGTGCTTCATTGTATCGTTCCTCTCCTGGGGTTTGGGGGTTCCGGATAGGAGTCATGAGATGGGGTCCCAGTGCATATGCAGAGTCACCTGTAAAGGAAAAGACAGGAGAATGTTAGTCATGCATGTGCCACTTCTGTTGTGCATCACGGGAGGGGATAGTCATGCCTGACTCCCATGTCACTCACCAACCAGCCAGGTGTTCCCATACACGTTCTGTTCGAATTCTGTTCGGATGTGGCTTTGATTGTAGATGTAGCTGTCATGGCTGGACCCTGGGTGTTTGGCACGGACGTGCCATATGAGGCCTTGGGCATCAACTATCACCTGTACGTTGATGGAGTGCCAATTCTTCCGATTGCGGTACATGTGCTCGGTCTCATGGGGGGGCTGGAGTGCCACATGTGTGCAATCAATGGCCCCGATGGTGCGTGGGAATCTGGCAATTCGGTAGAAATCTGCCATTGCCTTGATTCGAAGCTCCTCAGTGGTGGGTTTGATGATTTGGTTGGCCAAGCGTGTGAGGATTGCAGGGACAACCTGGTGCACACATCTGCTCATGGAGGATTGTGACATCCCAGCCACCACTCCACTTGTACGCTGAAAAGAGCCACTGGCAAGGACATGGAGTGTTGCCAGGACCTTCACCAGTGGCTGCACTGCATGTGAGCGTTGTGTTGGGCTGGTGATGTCCTCCTGCAAGGTTGTGGTTAATTCCAGGATGGCATGAGGGGGGAATCTGAAGATGCGAAAGACCTCTGAATCATTCATGCCAAACAGGTGTATGCGGGTGCGGTATACCCTCTCCCGTGCCATCCTCCGTGCCCTCCTCCTTCTTTGGTCATCTATATTCACTAGTGCAGCTATGAGCGACGATGCCCCTAGCATGTTGGCAGTCAAATTGTAGTGCAACACGTGTGTGTGGTCTGCTCCTCAGTAACGGTGTTGCTTTATCTGACAATTAGACTTTTTTTCAAAAGTTAGATCAGCTTTTATGGGCTCTAACTTTAGACAGGACATTTTGCAGTTGCGCACATCGCGTAGCCTGCGCAGCAACTGCGTTTTTTTGTGGATCCCCGTAACTCCCTCATTAGCATATTTGACTAGCAAATCAATGGTGTGTCTAGCGCAGTTTTGCGCGAAGGGAAGCGAATGTCTAACTCAATTACGCCGGACCAAAAAACGTAGATTTCTGGCGTATATTGTTTTGTGAATCGCGTCCAACTATACGCACGCGCACATTTAGACTTACGCACGCGCAACAGCAGTTGCGCACGCGTAATCGCTCTGTGAATCTGGGCCAGAATGTGCAGTTTGATGGTTGGGTTACTTCTGGGAGGACTTTCGCTTCCCCCAAAATCTTTGCCAAACTCTATCCAGTGGAAAAAAAAGAGTTTGCAAACAAGTGGGCTATTCCTGTAGTTGATCCTGCAGTCTCTGTCCTAGACAAACATCTCACTGTTACTGTTGAAGGGGTACCTTATTTCAAAGATTCTGCAGATAGAAAGTTTGAGATGCTCCTAAAGACTGTTTGTAATCTGGCAGGCCCAATCTCTCGCTACACTTTTAAAACATCAGGATGCAACTAACTGGACTAGGACAATGAACAACTGACATGACCCTGTATTTCATTATCTTATCCTTGCACAGCAAAAACAGCAATTGCCTTCTGCTCTGCTTTTCTGCAGAATGTAAAAAATAAAGCAAATAGTTCTGCATCTTGAATACGTTCTAAATTACATTAATTAAACTGATGCTTACCTCAAACATAAATTATTGTGACAGTTGCAGTTAATATGTGCACTAATTTGTAAGAGAACTAATCAAACAGTTTGCAATAAACCGGGCTTGTCACGTTAATCACCTAGTATAGTAAACAAAGAATAACTTGCACCATTAACCACTTAAGACCCGGACCTTTAGGCAGCTAAAGGACCCGGCCAGGTTTTGCGATTCGGCACTGCGTCGCTTTAACAGACAATTGCGCTGTCGTGCGACGTGGCTCCCAAACAAAATTGGCGTCCTCTTTTCCCCACAAATAGAGCTTTCTTTTGGTGGTATTTGATCACCTCTGCGTTTTTTATTTTTTGCGCTATAAACAAAAATAGAGCGACAATTTTTTTTAAAATTCAATATTTTTTACATTTGCTATAATAAATATCCCCCAAAAATATATATAAAAACATTTTTTTTCTCAGCTTAGGCCGATATGTATTCTTCTACCTATTTTTGGTAAAAAAAAATCGCAATAAGCATCTATTGGTTGGTTTTTATAGCGTTTACAAAATAGGAGATAGTTTTTACTACTAATGGCGGCGATCAGCGTTTTTTTTTTCCGTGACTGCGACATTATGGCGGACACTTCAGACAATTCTGACACATTTTTGGGACCATTGTCATTTTCACAGCAAAAAATGCATTTTACATGCATTGTTTATTGTGAAAATGACAGTGCAGTTTGGGAGTTAACCACAAGGGGGCGCTGAAGGGGTTATGTGTGACCTAATGTGTGTTTACAACTGTAGAGGGGTGTGGCTGTAGGTGTGACATCGTTGATGTGTATCCCTATAAAAGGGATCACACGATCGATGACGCCGCCACGGTGAAGAATGGGGAAGCCGTGTTTACACACGGCTCTCCCCGTTCTTCAGCTCTGTGGACCGATCGCCGGACTCCAGCGGCGATCGGGTCCGTGAGTCCCGGACTGGGTCACGGAAGCGCGCCTGCGACCCACGGCTGGGTACTAGCACAGCACGTACCTGTACGTGCATGTGCCCAGCCGTGCCATTCTGCCGACGTAAATGTGCAGGAGGCGGTCCTTATGTGGTTAATGTGCTTCACAATAAAAAAACGAAAAACAAAATATTAACAAATTTATATAAAAATTAGTGCAAAGTTCAAAGTCCCATGTGATTTTTTCCCAGGTGAATAAAGTGCTGATGCTGTTTAAAAATGTAGAACTTGGTGTAGCTGGCCAGCTAAGGCCTGTCCTAAATAGACGAGAGAGAAAAAGTCACCGTTCCCGGTGAGCCTTGTAGATAATCAGGAACATTCGGATTACCAAGGCGCTGGCGATGCACATAGCAATAGCTAAGCACTAGTTAAGTGCGAAACGCGTCGGTTGTCCTGTTCTGTGGTTGCAGTGATTTTGCATGTTCCAGTTTGACAAATAAAGACAACTTTTTGAAGTTTTCCCGGAGTGCGGCTGTCCATCCTCTTTCTCTTGTTTGCTAAGGCCTGTCCTAGCTTGCTAATGTGACTTACATGCATATACAGCTAGACCTGCTAATAAACTTAATACAGTTCATATGCTCATATGTGAGAGATAAAAAGCAGAGTTATTTACTGTGACTTTATATATGGATTTCATATAACAGTTGTATATTGTGTTCACAAAAGCAAAAAGATAAAATATGTCTTTTAAGATTTGTTGTGTGACTGTAAGGTAAGCTCAAGACACAGTAGAATTGAAACCAGAAAGCATAGAGTTAAAGTGGATGTAAACCCAAAATGTTTTTTTTTATTTTTTTTTTTAATATCACAATGTAGAGTATAATATTTCCTATCATCTGTGCCCAGTCTTGCCACACAGAGTTAATCCAGCTCTGAGAAATCCTCTTTTATTGTTCAGTGAAATAAAATGGACTTACAGAGAAAAACCTTAGTCTGTTGCAAACAGCAATATAGAACGAGTGAAACTATTGATTAAGCCTCAGAGAGAACATAAAGGGCCAGATTCAGGAACACTTGCGCTGGAGTATTTCGATATGCCTTGCGTAACTGTGATGATGCGCCGTCATTTCTTTGTGCCCGTACCCACCAAACTAGATGCGCCCAATAACGGGTCATTTGCGACCGGCGGAACGTTCCGACGCCAGAGTATCGTCAGCGCTTAATTTCGCTGGGCGCATCAGTCGCGCCTATTGATTTCCCCTGCAAATATGCAAATGAGGGATTTTTCCCAATTCACGAACGGATTAGCACCATACGCTGGCTACATGCGCCGCGCGTATCTCGTCCGTCCGGCGCAAAGTTATTTCTACAAAAGGCTGCTTTATCTTTACTCCAGACGGTCACAGGTCAGCAGGAGAGCAGCTACAGCAGCGTTACCGACGATAAGAGCTAGCTGAGCACCCCCACTTGCAGGACAACACCTCTGTCCATGCTTGTCTGTCAAATTTTACAGCCATGGAGGAAGACATCATAGGTCTCCATAGCCGAGATGACGGCTGACAGCTCCTGGCCTTTAAAGTTCAGCTTTCTCCTGTGTGTTTGCGGGGAACGGGAGCAGCCATCTCAGAACAAAAGTAACATCACTGCGGGGAGGGGGAGCAGGATATACTTTAGTGCCGGAATGGCGCTTCTACGGGCGCATTTAAACGCCCAACGGAAGGCATTGCGCTGACGTTTCCCGTGAAGTGGTGCCGACGGAAGTTGTGAGCATGCGCACAAAGGGGGCGAGTGGAGCCTCACTCACTGCGCATGCTCCGTGGTTGATGCGCTGAACGTAAGCCTCTGCGCTGGGCTCCGCCCATCATTTACATATGATCACACCCACTTCCCCTTGCGTCGGGTTACGCCAGCGCATTATCGTTACTCTGGCGCAAGTTTACGCGCAACTGCTATGTGAATAACAGTACTTGCGCCGAAAGGGTCTTCAGAGTAATGTAAATGAGAAGCGTTACTCCAGAGGAAAGATACTCTCATCTACCTGAATCTGGCCCAAAGTGTTTAAAAAGTGTTTAAATAACTTAAAGTGAGAGTACAGATACCGAAGAAAGAAATATAACTACCATTTTATGTAGAATGACAAGATTGAACAGTTGAACTGCCATTTGTTATACTTTATTCAATACATGTTTGTACATTAACTGCCTGTTGTGAAATTGTCAGTGATATATATTAAGAAAAGTTTAAGTTAATAAAGAAGTTATCTCAAGAGTTTGGTGTGCTCTTTAAACCTACTGCTTCCATAGAATGGCACTAGAGGAATTATAGAGCAACAGATTGTCTTGTTTGGACTAAAAGATCAGAGAAATCAAAATTCTTCTAATGCCACAGCTCATAAAGGCACTTCATAGTGCTGTGCTTGCCACACTTGGTGCTTTATTCCACTTGTGCATATAGTGCCCCACATGTATTTGCACTCACCAAATATACATGTCCAACTATCGCTAGTGTGGTCAATTACACTTGTGGGCCATGTCTTTAACCACTTCCGTACCGCGCCTATTCTAGCACTTTTCTTCGCGTAAAAATCATACTCCCAAACATTATATATATGTTTTTAGCAGACACCCTAGGGAATAAAGTGGCGGTCATTGCAACTTTTTATCTCCATGTCTTTTCCTTGTGGTGGCCCTCCTCCAAAAATGTCCATCTATATGATTATATATAAAATTCTTTATATAGTTATTTTCTCTGGGTTTGATTACCTGATATTTATATGTATACATACAATACCGAGATCCTCCTTTCCCTCTGTCTATCCCTCCCCCTTGTTAACAGATATAGGTGTTCATCTTGTCTAATCTCCCAAATTGATTCAATGTTTTTCCATTGATGCGAGCTTGACAAGTATGTAGACCTGTTGAGGTTTTGATATCTTGTACTATTTTATATTGCCCCCTAAACTATGCCTTCTATTTACTGACATAGGCAATGTTGGCTATATGCATGTTTCCCTTATTGTGTGTCTCCACTCCCCCATCCTGTGATTTTCTTTTCTTCTTCTATTTTCCCTTCTTTTTCCTTAATTGTTTGTCCACACAACAACATAATCTTCCACCCTTTAGAATAACATAGTTAAAAAATCGGCTGGGTCGTGCGTCACTTTTCCCATGGTGATAATCACCAGATGATCTCTGTATATAAACAAGTGCAGTCGCTGGTGATGGGTAACGTCCGAGATGAAGACACGCCACTAAGCACGGCGAAATGCATTGACGCTGCGCTAGTCACGTGACGTTCCCCATGAGTGAGACGAGCGAGATGCAGTAAAGAAGCTACGGATTCCCAGAGTATATTTGCTACAGCAGTAGCATCACCACCAGGATTGGGCTCATATCACAGCGATATTCCATCTACTGGCAACATTAAACAGCTGGTCAAACTATTGGGGATTTTCCGCAAATCGCGACACATCTTGCTATCCCTTCATCTAGCATCCAGCTGACCGGCCAATTTAATTCATTCCATCATTAAAGCGGGGGTTCGCCCTAAAACAAGTATATACCATTTAATCCAGCATACTGCCGACATTTACAGTATGCTGGTTTATTTATTTTTTTAGGTTTACATACCGTAGTATAGGTATCCCCCCCCCCGGCTTCCTGGTAGTGAATCCTGCAGGACTGGGCGTTCCTATTCGAGACTAAGTGATTGATGTATGACAGAAGCTTCCCCCCGGCGCATAATGCGCGTCACCAGTTTCCGAAAGAAGCCGAACTGCGAGTAGGTGCTATACGGCGCCTGCGCACCGACGTTCGGCTTTTTTCGGAAACTGGTGACGCGCCTTTTTCGCCGGGGGGAAGCTTTTGTCATACAGCAATCACTTAGTCTCGAATAGGAACGCCCAGTCCCGCGGGATTCACTACCCGTAAGCCGGGGGGGGGGGGCAATACCTATGCTACGGTATGTAAACCGAAAAAAAAAAAAACGCATACTGTACATGTCGGCAGTATGCTGGATTGAATGGTATATACTTGTTTTAGGGTGAACCCCCGCTTTAAGCGCTGATGGCCCAAGCAATAGACTGACAAACGTGAGAGTGGCAGCACGGCGGTAACGTATTAACATCTCTATACTTGTTTATGTTACCGGTCGGTCGCCAGTACCATTCAGGTATTTTTCACTTCACCATTATTACTTTCAGTGCAAAGCTCACCATGTCCGTCTAATTATACCTGGTCAGGAGTACTGCCTCCTCTGCAATTTGTGACAGGACTGTCTATGCATAAAGCAAATCAATGTTGATGAACTAGAGCTATTTCTGATTACTGGATACTAACGGATTTAACAGGATATTTCTAGTCGGGACTGCCTAAATGCAATCTTAACGAACTCTCATAGAATTGCTTGATTAACTCCAGCTTATCCCATCACTTTTAGGACCACTAACTAACAATAAGATCCAACCAGTGCATGCTCATGGCTTTCACTTCCATACAACCATATAAGGCTATTTAGGATATTTCTTGGCCAAACTTAGACAGCCCTTCTCTTCCTTTTCTCTCCCTCACACACTGGGTTCAGCCACCCATTGGCTTTGCTAAAGAAGGTGTCATCAAATCATTATCACTTGATCTACATAATTTCCCTTCTTTTACCAATTTTTGCTAATTAAATTTATGAACCAAATTGGATGGCGTGCATATAACCTGCGGCTGAACCAATTACGTCCGGACTAGTGCTGTGTCTATGTTTTGTAACCTGTGAGTCCTGTCTGTCATTCATGTCCATGGCAATTCATGTTTTTTAAATGATTCCACTTTGTTTCATAAATTTCGAAATAACTGCACTTTTTATATTGAGAAATATAGAAGAAGGAAAAATTGACTTTTTAGGCACCACTAAAGATTCAATAAAATTAATTTTTATTATAAATATAAATGATAAAATTCATATACAAGAATACTATTGGTATCCTATACATATAAAATTACTATAAGAATCAAGCTAACGAAACACCACAAGACCAAGTGTATTGCCGTTGTATGAAAACTCAAGATCAGACAATGTGTCATCAAACTTTAATGCTGGAAAATTTCATTGCTGAATGGTATTCTCTGGGCTGTCACTTCCGATGTCTTGGATATTTAGGAGATCGTTCTTAGAATGCTCAACATGTTTCGCGGGACTTGGCCGCTTCGTCAGGAGCTTTATACTATGATACAAAATATAGATAAGTATATAGAAAATACACAAACAACATGCTCTAACAAATGCCCTGACGGCATAGATTGTGCATTCAGTTTGTACTTGTAACTTACCAATTCACTAGTTTTACTAAATAATCACTGTGACCACCACCAATCTTCTCGCGTATATAACCCACTACAACACCCAGCCGGGTGGGAGGGGAACTGAAAACTGTGTCTGAAAAACCAAGGCGGTATTTTTTGACTCACCAACACGTGTAGGGGAGCACATGAACTTGTGGTGAAGAAATAATGATAAATAAACAATGAGAAGGGAGGAGATGGGTGCCTGGCAGATTTTATATATACCTATATGGATATGTGTATATACGCACTCATTAATATACAAAATTGTGGCGTAAACGCTGGGCGATGATTGCAATGATCATTACGGCTCAGCACTATTTTAGAGAAGGAAAACTGTCCTAAAAATAGGGAGGGTGATTGGAAAGGGTTAATGGTGGCACTGGTTAGCTCAAACCCACCATTAAAACCAAAACCAAATCGCTTGCGGTCCTTAAATTCTCAAAATTAAATAGACCGGAACAAGAGATAAATTAAGGGGTAATTCTAATTAGAGCCATTGAAGCAGGTGCCACAGATCCTAATATTACTTAGTAAAAAGGCTAAATATTGCTAAATTGAGCTAATTGCTGGACCCTGAATAGGGGTTTATCAAGGTGATGAATTAATAAAGATAGTAGATATAAAAGAATAACAATAACATATTACTCACTATATGGCTGAATTGATTGCAGTTTAAACAAGGATAAGTATCTTCAATTATGGTCACACTAACAAAATAAAAATGCACTAACAAAATAAAAATGCAGAAAAACAGTACATGCCTGTACCTTGCCGAAATGGATGACAAGAATATTAATAAATGCTTTTCCTTTACCTATATTGAAAGGAAATCAAAACGAACAATTTACAGATTTTCAATAACAATAAGAAATTCTGCCTGTGTTATTTGTATATATTCTTTTTGGATTGGATTGGATTGGATTAAATACTTATCGAGCGCCAATTGCAAGTTGTGATACTCGCGTCTAAGCGCTTACCAACAAGAAAAAAAAAAAAAAAAAAAAAAAAAAGGGGGGGGGGTGTCAGGGCACAGCAAGCCTATCCCTACTCCCTGACAATGGACCGCAGCCTAGGATTAAGGCAGCGTCCTGCGCTGTGATTCCACCTTGGGCAGTTTGTAACTAATCTTGCAGCATGGTTCTGTGTAATCTGCAATCGTTTTATCCACTTCTGTGGGAGCCCTAGAAAGAAAATGTTAGAACAATCCAACCTAGAGTGGATAAGTCCATGAACTAAGATCATACGGTTGTGCTGAGTGAAAAGATTCTTAATTTTCCGTAATAATTGCAGATGGTAGTTGGCGGATTTTATGCAATATTTTGCGTGGGGTATGAAACTTAGTTCAGCATCAAAAATTATACCCAGATTTTTAACCTGCTTAGCTGGAATTGGGGCAGAGCCAAACGAGGATGGCCAGGCAGGTAAAAAGGTAGAGTTGGCCTGTGGGCCGATCAGCAATAGCTCCGTTTTGTCGGCGTTAAGGCCTAGCCTGTTTGTGTCCATCCATTGTTGGATGTTAGATAGTCCCTTATTCAGCTGCTCAGGCATATTAGGTCCACTTGCAAGGTCTGCCAAGATCTGTGTGTCATCCGCATAGATCTGGCAGCCTAGACCATAGCTAGTAATGAGGTCGGCAAGTGGGCGCATATAGCAGTTAAAGAATAGGGGAGAGAGGGCAGAGCCCTGAGGTACCCCGCAGGTCAATGACAGGGTGTTTGAGCGGTACGACGCCATTTTTATGGAGTGCGTTCTTTCTGACAAAAAGGATCTAATCCAATTTAACACTGCATCCTCACAGCCAAATAAGGATTGCATTCTAAAGAGAAGGATAGAATGGTCAATGGTGTCAAACGCCGCAGAGAGGTCCAGCAGCACCAAGGCTGCGGACCCCCCCGCGTTGCGGACACCCAGCAGACGTTCCCTCATATCTAGGGCAGACATCTCCGTACCGCGACCGGGTCGAAATCCCGACTGGCAATCATGGAACAGACCGTGTGACTCAAACGGCTCCTGCAGCTGGATAAACACAACCTGATCCAGGACCTTAGATAGAAAGGGCAGTAGAGAAATGGGGCGGTAGTTGGTAAGTATCGTGGGGTCCAGGCACGCTTTTTTCAATAATGGGAGTATGATTGCTCTCTTGAATCTAGAAGGCACTATACCCAGGCGGAGGGACAAATTGATTACTCTGCAGATGTCGGTAACCAGAGTGTCTACATGCTTCTGAATGAACCAGGCAGGGCAGGGGTCATCAGGATAACTGGTTGGTTTCAGTTTTGAGATGATAGCTCTGATTTCCTCCTCTGACACTAGGCGAAAATTCTGTAGTTTTTCCGGGGTGGTTTTGGCTTTTGGTGTTGCACAGGGGGGTGCTAAGGAGGATCGAGCACGGATTTTCTCCACTTTTGAAATGAAAGACTGGTGGATATCATTACACAGTTGTGGGGATGCCATAATCTTGGAGTGGAGTCTTTTTGGCTCAAAAATCTCCCGGACTATGGCAAACAGTTCTCCCGTTTGATTAGGGGCAACGCTAATTTTGGTATTATAATATGTTCTTTTTAGCGTTTTTACTGCCTTGGCATAACCTCTGCAATGTATGCGGTAGGCTTGTTTGTCCAGATTACATTGAGATTTTAGCCATTTTCGCTCCAAGAGCCGTCTCTTTTTTTTGAGAGGGAGGAGACTAGACGAATACCACGGTTGGGATTTCTGTAATCTCGGTCGGTTGTTAGCCACCTGAAAGGGCGCCACTTCGTTCAGTGATTTTTTGAGCCTAGATTCAAAATCGTCCAAGGCACTCTCTAATTGGAGAGCACCTTCTACGAGATCGTCAACAAGTTTATTCTCGTCAATCTCGTTGTCGGTTTTAATATAGCAGTTCTTGAATTCAACACAGTTCACAGGCTTAAGTTTTCGAAATGGGATTGACTTACGCATGTTATTGCCCGCCTGTATTCTTTTGAGAGCAAAGTCCGGAATAACATACGAAGTCAAAAAATGATCTGACCACACAATTTTTTGTATCGTCACTTTTGAAATGGAAAGACCGTATAGGAAAAGGGCATCTAAAGTGTGGCCCTTAATATGAGTGGGTTCCTTGATATGCTGGGTGAAATGTAAAGCCTGCATGTCATCCAGGAGATCTTGAGCGTCCTGGTTCCGTACATCGTCTAGCCATAGGTTTAGGTCACCCTGAATCACTACATGATTGGAAATCAATGAAAGTTGCATAGAGAAATCGGCAAAATCAGAGAGAAATTGGGCCAGGGGGCCAGGAGGCCTATAGATGATTGCGAATGTGAATGTTGCGTTATCATTCACTAAGCATTTCACTGCTAAGTGTTCAAAGGTATTATAGGGAGAAGAGGAGATTTCTTGGCAAATCAAATTAGTGTCATGAATAATGCATATGCCTCCACCTTTTTTAGTTTGTCTATTCTTGGTCATGATGCTATAGTTGCTAGGTAGTAATTCGTCATAGATTGATTTGGAGCTGTCCTGGAACCAGGTTTCTGTAACTCCCATTATATGAGCGCCAGAAATTAGCAGCACATTGTGGATTTCATCGCAGTGCTTTACTGCGGATCGGGCATTTACATATAGGGCCTGAATAGACTCCATTGAGCAGGGCTTAGCCAGTTTTTTCTGTCTTTCCTGATGTAAATCTAGCCGGTCAGTGATGCTAGGGACCGGAGCAATTTTTGCAGTATGGGATAAGCAAAGCGCATTGATATCTATTAAGGGAGGGATTTGAGATTGTTCCCAGGAAAGAAGCTCTGCACCTGAGTAACACAATCGTGTACCCCTACCTGTTGATGGAAGATCTGCACGTGTCATATTGGAGTTGGTGTTATTAATATTAAATATTATCACAATGACATTGTTGTGTATCTGGAATGGGTTTCAGAAAAAAGAAGGGGAGGGGGAAGGGGGGGTTTTTTTGGAGAAAGGGGAAAAAAAGGGTGAGGAATAGGGGGAGCCCAGAGGCGATATTTTGATTTTGTGATCTGATGGATAAACTATAAAAGATGGAAAACTATTTTTTGCACTTTTTATATACCATTTTGATACTGGAATAAAATTTAATTTGTATCATACTTTTGTGAAGATCATCACTTGTTGCTACAGGTAAACTATTTCTAAATAGCCTTCACTTAGGCTATTTCCCCTTTCCTGGTCCTTCCCTCCCATTCTTACAACTTTTTATATTGCACGGTATTTAGGTGCACACTGCAGAGGAAACAGGCAGTACACACCACGTAGCTTTAGGTGCACACTGCAGAGGACTCAGGCAATACACCACGTGAGAATACTGCAGCTAGCACAATCACCTGCCTGCCAGTAAATTAAGAATTAGCAAATTAGGAATCTTGCAGATCTAGTTGAACTATACAGTGTATAAAGCACCCAAGGAATCACTCATGGAGAAAGGCACCTAATCCCATATGAAAATATTATAAAGAACAAAAAGGGAGCGTCGGGATATTTTGTGGTGCACAGGATAAGGCAGTAATGATGAGAAAGAATACTAAATATTTATTATTAAATATAATACAAAGAATAAAGATGAATTCAAAAAATGGTGGTGGTCTTTAAAAACACATGAGTGTAATTTACACAACATGGAGATCGCATATTCCCAACATGTTTTGCTTTTTTAGCTTCCTCAGGGGAGGGGCGAAATCCAGGCAAGGGGATTAGTAACTGAACAAAACAAAATACATAAAATTAGCTGAATACAGTAAATATGAAAAATAGAAAAAGAAATGGGGAATGTTTAGTGGAGCAAGTGTGTAGTTGGAGGCATAAAAATGGTCCAAAGAAGGGGTAGGCAACCAAGGAGGGCTTAGCAACCAAGACACCGTAGAGGGAGAGCGCATGCAATTCCTAGGGCAGGTGGGTAACAAGACTCATTGGGTGGGTCGGTGCCAAAAATTCACAGAGTTGTCACAAACAGGTGCTATGAGCCTGTGAAGCCAGTGGGACTGTGGAAAAAACAAATAAAGATATATAGGAATCATTTTTGGATTGAGATAAACTGAAAAAGAGGGAAAGGAATACTTACAAAAAAGGCAAAACCAGGAGTAGAACGATTTTTTGGGAGAAGACTTGTTATCACAATATCTTGAAATACATCTCAAGGAGATGGATATTGGCTGCCAAAATTCCTCCCTAATGGCAGAAAATTAGAAAAATAGAAATGATATAAAAATAAGAAAATATAAAAATTGGGATGAAAAGATACTGTAGAGTAGGAGTGATAATGTGAGTTTAAATTGAGGAAAAAAGAAGAAAAGGGAGAAAAGAAAAACAATCTATTGTAATGAATTGGATAATGGTAATATGAAGAGTAGCTTAAGAAGGAAGTTATATTTGGACAATAAAAGAAAAATAATGTTTATATTTTAACGCAATATTAACCTATGTCAAAGCTGGACCAAGCGGTCTCTATTAGACTATAAATTGAGAGAAAAATAAATACAAACAAGACTGATGAGTGTAACAGTTATGTTACAGAGATGGTTAACTGGAACATAAGAAAATGAAAAATAAAAAATAAATAAAAATTAAAGAAATTGTTTTAAAGACATGTAGAAATGACAAAGAAGAGAAGAAATGTCAAGTAGAATGAATGTCATTTAGAAAAATGGGGGGGGGGAGAGTCAGAATAACCAAAACAGTATTGGGGGCAATAATGAAGTATCAAACAAATCAGTGCGGGACCAAATGAGCAGTAATCCAGTAAGAATGGAGGGCTTACCGAAAACATGGGGATGGATAGGAATCAAATTGTACGTCCGTGGATTACAGCGGCTCCCTGCTCTCTGTGTGTGTCACGGATGAGCAGGTTTTAAATAGCAGCTGTACCCGGCGTCCAACGTGATGACGTAATTGGACAGACGTGCGGGCCAATGAAAGCTTTTAGAAAGCTAGCCCCTGCCGCGCAGCCTACGATGGACCACAAGTACCACCATGCTTTGCGCCGGTGACGTGGTTAGCCGAAGCGTCCACGGTCGGCATAGAGACTGACAACGCTCAAGCAACCATGGGGATGACAATAAACAGGAGGACAGTTACGAGTGAGCCAACGGGCAGCCATAGGGGTGAGAAGCACCCCAGATGGGCATGCCTTTTCGGGTGAAAAGACAAACCCATGGATCAAAGGGGACATGGCTGACTAAGTAGAACGAGGGAGCCATTTGGAAGGACAGATGGTTCCCTTGAGTGCCCTTGTGACAGTGTTGCGAATTATGGCACAGAAGGAACCAACACTGCAGAGCTGGCATGGGAAGGAGAGAGCATGACAAATCCCTCAACAGGTGTAAACATGGAAACCATTTGATACCTCAGTGTATGACCTTGCTGGTAGACCAAAAAAGACAGCAGGAATCACACAATGGTTAACACAGGTAAAACATATGCCGAGTACAGCTACACATATGTCCAAAGTAATACATAAAATATACATCAAGTGGTAGTATATACAAAGATCTGCAATTTATTATATAAATAGTAATTTTGTTATTAACAAATTGAACTTTGCAAAAAGAGAGAAGTTATAACAAGCATAAAAAACAACAACAACACTTAACAAAGTCTAAGTAACACAGACCAAGGAGAGTAAAAGGGGTACCTATAATGTAAAGGGGAGAACGGGGAAAATTGTAGAGAAGGGGGACAATGATCTGGAGGGGGGAGGAGAGGAGAGAGGGGAATTAGGGGGGAGAGGGGCTCCGGGAGGGAGGAGACAAAACCATCATTGACAAGTACAGGGCAATGAACCCAAGTATCAAGGATGACACAGTTGATTAGAGAAATGGTTTCAAACTGAAAGTAAAGGATACAGTCATAAATGCCTTAAACAGGCTTTTAACAGGGTTAAAAATCAAAATAGAAATTCTCTGATCTTCTCTGTTAAGGAACCACCCAGTGAGCATACAGTTTGGGTTATCACTCGCTACTCCAATCAACATCAAGAAGTAAGAAACATCCTAAAGAAATTTTGGCCTCTATTGGCCGCCGATCCGGTTGTTAAGAAATATGCAAAGGAGTATCCTGAAATTACATTCCGAAGGGTGCCATCTCTCAAAGACCGCCTTGTGCACAGCCACCATGATGTGGTTCGTGCCTTGAAGGCCTCAATGAGAGGTAGTACCTCACCTTGTGGACACTGTGATATTTGCCAATTTGTATCTAACCTAGAGAAAATCAAACTGCCAAACGGTAATTGGCATTCCACTAAAACCCTAGTAACTTGCCAAACCACAGGTGTCATTTACTTGGCTCTATGCACCTGTGGTGGGTTTTATGTTGGCAAAACAAAACACTACTTCTTTACAAGAATAAGGGACCACATCAGACCCATTTTGAAAAAAAACATTGTTACGGCAGTTAGTAGACATGTTGCAAGATATCACAACTTTAATGCAAATGTTATCTCTTTTTTTGCACTTGACCACATCCCACCGGACTCGAGAGGGGGAAGTGTTGATTCCGCTCTTCTCCAACTCGAGGCCCGTTGGATTTATGATTTAAAAGCCACCGCTTTTCCGGGGTTCAATGAGAATCACAGTTTTAAACCATTTCTCTGATCAACTGTGTCATCCTTGATACTTGGGTTCATATCCCTGTACTTGCCAATGATGGTTTTGTCTCCTCCCTCCCGGAGCCCTCCCCCCCATTCCCCTCTCCTCCCCCCTCCAGATCATTGTCCCCCCTTCTCTACAATTTTCCCTGTTCTCCCCTTTACATTATAGGTACCCCTTTTACTCTCCTTGGTCTTTGTTACTTAGACTTTGTTAAGTGTTGTTGTTTTTTTATGCGTGTTATAGCTTCTCTCTTTTTGCAAAGATTAATTTGTTAATAACAAAATTACTATTTATATAATAAATTACAGATCTTTGTATATACTACCACTTGATGTATATTTTATGTATTACTTTGGATATATTTGTAGCTGTACTCGGCATATGTTTTACATGTGTTAACCATTGTGTGATTCCTGCTGTCTCTTTTGGTCTACCAGCAAGGTCATACACTGAGGTATCAAATGGTTTCCATGTTTACACCTGTTGAGGGACTTGTCATGCTCTCTCCTTCCTATGCCAGCTCTGCAGTGTTGGTTCTTTCTGTGCCATAATTCGCAACACTGTCACAAGGGCACTCAAGGGAGCCATCTGTCCTTCCAAATGGCTCCCTCGTTCTGCTTAGTCAGCCATGCCCCATTTAAACAATGGGTTTGTCTTTTCACCCGAAAAGGCATGCCCACCTGGGGGGCTTCTCACCCCTATGGCTGCCCGTTGGCTCACTCGTAACTGTCCTCCCGTTTATTGTCATCCCCACGGTTGCTTGAGCGTTGTCGGTCTCTATGCCGTCCGTGGACGCTTCGGCTAACCACATCACCGGCGCAAAGCATGGTGGTACTTGTGGTCCATCGTAGGCTGCGCGTCAGGGGCTAGCTTTCTATAAGCTTTCATTAATAATGTAAGTCTTATATAGCGCTGTCTTACCCTAACTTGCCAGGCAAGCTTCTGGAACCAGGCAAGCTTCTTGCCAGGCAAGCTTCTGAAGCCACAGCCAAAGCTGTAGCTCATCGGGTCTCGAGGCGCTTATATAGTAACATAGTCACTATTACCCAAATCAATGGTACTCATTTTACCGACCTCGGAAGGATTGAAGGCTGAGTGGACCCTGCCGGGATCGAGCCTGCGACCCTGAGGGCTCAGGTGATCACAGATTGCTGCAACGAAGCATTAGCCCGCTGAGCCATCTTACCAGCTAGGCCCGCCCGTCTGTCCAATTACGTCATCACGTTGGACGCCGGGTACAGCTGCTATTTAAAGCCTGCTCATCCGTGACACACACAGAGAGCGGGGAGCCGCTGTAATGCACGGACGTACAATTTGATTCCTCTCCATTCCCATGTTTTCGGTAAGCCCTCCATTCTTACTGGATTACTGCTCATTTGGTCCTGCACTGATTTGTTTGATACTTCATTATTCCCCCCAATACTGTTTTGGTTATTCTGATCCCCCCATTTCTCTAAATGACATTCATTCTACTTGACATTTCTCCTCTTCTTTGTCATTTCTACATTTCTTTAAAACAATTTCTTTAATTTTTATTTATTTTTTATTTTTCATTTTCTTATGTTCCAGTTAACCATCTCTGTAACATAACTGTTACACTCATCAGTCCTGTTTATTTATTTTTCTCTCAATTTATAGTCTAATAGAGACTGCTTGGTCCAGCTTTGACATAGGTTAATATTGCGTTAAAATATAAACATTCTTTTTCTTTTTCTTTTATCGTCCAAATATAACTTCCTTCTTTAGCTACTCTTCATAATACCATTATCCAATTCATCACAATAGATTGTTTTTCTTTTCTCCCTTTTCTTCTTTTTTCCTCAATTTAAACTCACATTATCACTCCTACTTTCTGCCATTAGGGAGGAATTTTGGCAGCCAATATCCATCTCCTTAAGATGTATTTTAAGATATTGTGATAACACGTCTTCTCCCAAAAAATCTTTCTACTCCTGGATTTGCCTTTTTTGTAAGTATTAATTTCCCTCTTTTTTCAGTTTATCTCAATACAAAAATGATTCCTATATATCTTTATTTGGGTTTTCCACAGTCCCACTGGCTTCACAGGCTCATAGCACCTGTTTGTGACAACTCTGTGAATTTTTGGCACCGACCCACCCAATGGGTCTTGTTACCCATCTGCCCTAGGAATTGCATGCGCTCTCCCTCTACGGTGTCTTGGTTGGTAAGCCTTTCTTGGTTGCCTTCTCTTTCTTTGGACCATTTTTATGCCTCCAGCTACACACTTGCTCCACTAAACATTCCTCATTTATTTTTCTTCTCTTTTTTTATTTTTCATATTTACTGTATTCAGCTAATTTTATGTATTTTGTTTTGTTCAGTTACTAATCCCCTTGCCTGGATTTCGCCCCTCTCCTGAAGAAGCTAAAAAAGCGAAACATGTTGGGAATATACGATCTCCATGTTTTGTAAATTACAATCATGTGTTTTTAAAGACCACCACTATTTTATGGATTCATCTTTATTCTTTGTATTATAAAAAATTCTTTCTCATCATTACTGCCTTATTCTGTGCACCGCAAAATATCCCGACGCTCCCTTTTTGTTCTTTATATATATACAACATATACACCTGGGATGTATATCCTCTACACAGTGTAACACCGCTCGGTAAGTTTATTACATAAAAGGTTTAAAATACACTCACTTGTTAAAGTCCTGATTAGACCTGGCCAGGGCCGCCATCAGGAATTATGAGACCCCTTACAAAGCTTCAGGCATGGGCCCCCTGGAGCAGAGAACCTAGGGGGGCAGTGCTGCCGCCTCATATTGAGAAGCGGGGGGGCTGCCGCTAATTGAGAAGTGGGGGGTGGGTCGTGAATTGAGATGCGTGGGGTGCTGCCATCGAGAATTGAGGTCTGGGGGCTTTGGGTGCTGACTAACTATACAAAAAAAAGGGGGGTCGACCTGGGGACCTTCAGGCCCCTTACAAAAAATAAATAAATAAAATATATATAAAAAAACATATATAAAAAAAAGGGGGGTTGCCATTCGGGGGCCTGGGGACATCCGGGTCCTTTAATAAAAACAAACAAACAAAAAAATAAATAAATATATATATATATATATATATATATATATGAAAAAAATAAAAAAAAGGTTGCCATCTGGCGGCCCTGGGGACCTCCGGGGCCTTACAGGTGTACTGCCTGTACTCTCCTGATAGCGGCCCTGGACCTGGCACCTGGTGTATACAATATCTGTTTGCATGTATACTTTGTATATCTTTGGATAGAAACCTAAAGCCACACTTCTGACCACGGAAGCAGAACAGCTGGCATCCTACACATGCAAACAAATGTTGTATACACCAACCAGGTTCCAGGTCTAATCACTAGAATGCCCTGAACCACCTCTTGTGCCAGGGAGTCACTGTGATAGCCCCGTCATAAGACCGGTTCAAAGGATTCTATTCAAACCTGTTTATGGTACCAAAGCCCAATGGGGCATTCAACCCCTTCTGGACCTAAAATCCCTCAACAAATACCTTCAAATTCCCAAATTTTGATTGGAATCTGCAAGGTCAGTTATTACCTTTCTGAGACAAGGGGAATACTTGGCATTTGTAGACATCCTAGATTCCTATCTGCATATTCCCACGTATCCAGCTCATCAGCGTTTCCTGCCCTTTGCATTGCAAACAATCATTTCCAGTTCGTCACCCTGCCTTTGGCCTATCCTCCTGCTTCACAAAGGTCCTAGGTCCTTCTAAAAACTCAAGGCATCCAGGTTAAAGGTTATTAGGACAACCTTCTCCTGAAGAACTTATCTTCCTTCCAACTGTCTGCAAACATCCACATAGCAATTTAAATGCTCCAGTGTGTGGTAATATTGTCCTGGACCTATCCCAAGCAAATGTTTTCCTTCAAGAGAAGAAAGTTCTCAGGAGTTGGGATCAAAGAGACATTCCACAATGAGATTCTCTGAGAGGTGTAGGGCCTCATGGTAGCCTCTTTTAAGGCTGTTCAATTCAGCCAATTGTTTTCAAGACCTTGCCTGCATGATATCCTGTTGTCCTAGTACAAGCATGCTCTTTCTCTCAACCATGTTTTTGTCTAGCAAGGTGATGGTGCAGGTATTGGGGTGATCTGAGGTGTGAGGGTGCAGGATTTGGGGTGATCTGAGGTGTGAAGGTGCAGGATTTGGGGTGATCTGTGGTGTGAAGGTGCAGAAATTGTGTCTGATTTGAGGTGTGAAGATGCAGAAATTGTGGCTGATTTTAGGTGTTGAGAAGGGTGTGTATTGGGGTGATCTGAGGTGTAAAGGTGCAGAAATTGGGGCTGTTCAGAAGTGTGAAGGTGCAGGAAATGGGGTAATCATAGGTGTGAAGGTGCAGGAACTGGGGTGGTATGAGATTTGAATGTGCAGGAATTGGGGCTGGTCGGAGGTGTGAAGGTTCAGGAATTGGAATGATCAGACGTGTGAAGGTACAGGAATTGAGGCTGATCTGAAGTGTGAAGGTACAGAAATTGGGATGATCTGAGGTGTGAAGGTGCAGAAATTGGGGTGAACTGAGGTGTGAAGGTGCAAAAAGTGTGGCTGATTTGAGGTGTTGAGGAGGGTGTGAATTGGGGTGATCTGAGGTGTGAAGATACATGATTTGGGGTGATCTGAGGTGTGAAGCTGCAGGATTTGGGGTGACTCTGAGGTGTGAAGGTGCAGGATTTGGGGTAATCTGAGGTGTGAAGGTGCAGAAATTGTGTCTGATTTGAGGTGTGAAGATGCAGAAATTGTGGCCGATTTTAGGTGTTGAGAAGGGTGTGTATTGGGGTGATCTGAGGTGTAAAGTTGCAGAAATCGGGGCTGATCAGAAGTGTGAAAGTGCATGAAACAAGGGCGGATCCAGAGTCTAGTCTCGGGATGGGCACTGCCAGAAAATAAGGTGTTGCTTACAGAACTCAATTAGGTGTCCGATGTGTCCGCTGCAATGTTGCAGTACCGCTAAAAAATCAATGATTGCCGCCATTACTAGTAAAAAATATTTAAATATAAATGCCATAAATCTATCCCATAGTTTCTAGACGATTGTCAGAGACTGCAGACATGGTACAAGAGATGGTCAGAGACTGCAGACATAGTACAAGAGAAGGTCAGAGAATGCAGACATGGTACAAGAGATGGTCAGAGACTGCAGATATAATACAAGAGATGGTCAGAGAATGCAGACATGGTACAATAGATGGCCAGAGAATGCAGACATGGTGCAAGAGATGGTCAGAGACTGCAGACATGGTACAAGAGATGGTCAGAGACTGCAGACATGGTACAAGAGATGGTCAGAGACTGCAGACATGGTACAAGAGATGGTCAGAGACTGCAGACGTGGTACAACGGATGGTCAGAGACTGTAGACGTGGTACAGGAGATGGTCAGAGACTGCAGACGTGGTACAAGGGATGGTCAGAGACTGCAGGCATGGTACAAGGGATGAACAGAGACTGCAGGCATGGTACAAGGGATGGTCAGAGACTGCAGGCATGGTACAAGGGATGTTTAGAGACTGAAGTCATGGTACAAGAGATCAATGCAGCCTCATTAGTGCCCATCATTGCAGCCTCACTGTGCATATGAACGCAGCCCCACCTTTGTATAAAAATTCAGTTCCACTTTTGTATATTAATGCAGGCCCACTTTTGTTTATTAATGCACTACCACTTTTGTATATTAATGCAGTCCCACTTTTGTATATCAATGTAGCCCCACCTTTGTATATGAATGCAGTCCCACCGTTGTATATGAATGCAGTCCCACCTTTGTCTATGAATCCAGTCCCACTTTTGTCTATGAATCCAGTCCCACTTTTGTCTGTGAATCCAGTCCCACTTTTGTCTATAAATCCAGTCCCACTTTTGTCTATGAATCCAGTCCCACTTTTGTCTATGAATCCAGTCCCACTTTTGTCTATTAATGCAGCCCCACTTTTGTCTATTAATGCAGCCACACTGTGCATGGCACTCACCATGGCATTACCTCGATCACACACAGCAGGTATCTCCTCTCCCGACGTGTGTCATGGAACAAACAGGAGCTGTAGGTCTGTGTTCGGCAGGGCAGTGTGCTCTAGCAAGGTCCCCCCTAGACAGGCTTGTGTAATAGACAAAACACTGATTCAATCAGTGTTCCATCTCCATCTACTATCACACGAGCAGGTCTAGCACAGGCAACACAGCCGAACACAGATCCAGCTCTCACACACAGCCAGAGATGCCCAATGTCATACACGCAGGAGAGAGGGGAGCGCTGCAGTCAGCTACAGCTCAAAGCAGCCTCAGGACAGGCAGCCTACCGGCCCGGGTGATGAGAGAGAGAGTGAGAGACTCGACAGATAAAAAGAAAGAAGGGAAGGAAGGAAGATAGATTGATAGATAGATAGAAAGCAATAAGGGTAGATAGATAGATAGATAAACAAGAAAGATAGATAGATAGACAAGAAAGATAAATAGATAAACAAGAAAGATAGATAAACAAGAAAGATAGATAGATAAACAAGAAAGATAGATAAAGATAGAAAGCAAAGAAGGGAAGGAAGGAAGATAGATAAAGAAAGAAATATAGATAAAGAAAGAAGTTAAGATAGATAGATAGATAGATAGATAGATAGATAGATAGATAGATAGATAGACAAGAAAGATAGATAAACAAGAAAGATAGATAAAGATAGAAAGCAAGAAGGGAAGGAAGGAAGATAGATAAAGAAAGAAATATAGATAAAGAAAGAAGGGAAGATAGATAGATAGATAAAGAAGGGAAGGAAGATAGATAAAGAAAGAAAGATAGATAAAGATAGAAAGAAAGAAGAGAAGGAAGGAAGATAGACAAAGATAAATAGATAGATAGATAGATAGATAGATAGATAGATAGATAGATAGATAGGAGCGGTGCGTCTATAGAGGGCGCCGGAGTGCCGCCCCCTCTGGCTCAGCCACGACAATGGGCACAGTGGCGACAATGGGCACAATGGCGATGATGGGCACAGTGGCGACGATGGGCACAGTGGCGACGATGGGCACAGTGGCGACAATGGACACAGTGGCGACAATGGGCACAGTGGCGACAATGGGCACAGTGGCGACAATTAAAGGGCACAGGGGCATCAATTGGCACAGTGGCGACAATTGAAGGGCACAGTGGCTGCGTTTGATGGCATGGCACAGTGGTGACACTTGATGGCACAGTGGCTATGTTTGATGCCATGGCACAGTGGCTGTGTTTGATGGCATGGCACAGTGGTGACAATTGATGGCACAGTGGCTGCGTTTGATAGCATGGCACAGTGGTGACAATTGATGGCACAGTGGCTGCGTTTGATGGCATGGCACAGAGGTGACAAGTGATGGCACAGTGGTTGTGTTTAATGGCATGGCACAGTGGCTGTGTGTGATGGCATGGCACAGTGGTGACAATTGATGGCACAGTGGCTGTGTTTGATTGCATGGCACAGAGGTGACAATTGATGGCACAGTGGCTGTGTTTGATGGCATGGCACAGTGGTGACAATTGATGGCACAGTGGCTGCGTTTGATGGCACAGTGGCTGCGTTTGATGGCATTGCACAGTGGTGACAATTGATGGGCCCAGTGGCTGTGTTTGATGGGCACAGTGAGGCTGCAATTGTTTTTTTTTTTTTTCATTTGCGCCCACCAAAAATTTTGAGCACCAGCCGCCACTGTAGATATAGCTAGATAGATTATTATCTATCTATCTACAGTGGCAGCTGGTGGGGGGTGCAAACGAAAAAAAGAGAAAAAAGAGAGAGAGAGAGAGAAAGAAAGAAAGGTGAAGAGAGAGCGAGAGAGAAGGGAATAAAGGGCACCCCATACATCAGTGTACAGTACTCTCAGTACTCACTCAGAGGCAGGAGGGACTGACTGGATGGATGGATATCAGACTCCATTTTTCCTTTCTGATTGCTGGGCTTGAATCTTCCCGCCCACATCCCTTAGGCAGCAGAACAGTGTCCGTCGGGAGAGTGGGCGGGGCAGACACGGGAGGAGAAGAAGAGAGGAGGGGGAGGAGTAGAAGCAGCTCCTCTAACTGGCCGTGGGGGCAGCAAGGGGAGGGGAGAAGTGTCAGAGCTGGCTATGATACCCCAGCTGATCTCTCTCTATCTGGCGCTGTGTTGGTGGTGTACACCCCTGGGGAGACGTGACATACGGCCCGCTGGCCGCCGAGGGCTGAGGGCCCGCGGCCTACAGGCATTTGCTAGGTTTGCCCTATGGCCAGTCCGGGCCTGGCTGCAGGCACCGCAAAGCAGTTAAAAAAAATGGTAAAAAAAATAAAAATTCCCTGTTGCCCCCCCTGGATCCGCCGTTGGCATGAAATGGGGTAATCATTAGGGCTGCGCATCTTCACCGGTCACACGATTCGATGCGATTACGATTATCAAGTCCACGATTCGATTCGATTCGATTCCGCGATGCATCACGATGCATCAAGATTACTGCGCACGGTTTTTATCTGTTCTTAAAAAAACTCTCTGCATGTAGCAAACTGTAAACACAGCAGACAACTTAAACAGGAGCTCCAGACTGACCCCCAAATACTACGAGATGGACAGAGACTGCAGACAATGATACTAGAGAGGATCAGAGACTGCGGACATGATACTAGAGAGGGTCAGAGACTGCGGACATGATACTAGAGAGGGTCAGAGACTGCGGACATGATACTAGAGAGGGTCAGAGACTGCGGACATGATACTAGAGAGGGTCAGAGACTGCGGACATGATACTAGAGAGGGTCAGAGACTGCGGACATGATACTAAAGAGGGTCATAGACTGCGGACATGATACTAGAGAGGGTCAGAGACTGCAGACATGATACTAGAGAGGGTCAGAGACTGCGGACATTGTCGTTTGGCAGGACTTTATGGGGACAATGTATGCCATGCTTATTGTCTTAGTGATTGATTCACATCACAACTTCATTGATACCTTTTTTTTTGTACGATTTTTAGTTTTGCTCATTACTACCACACGTGCAATGCATGGCTGCATGTGTGTGGCAGTGATGAGCAAAAGCAAAAATCATACAAAAAAAATAAAAAAAGGGTATCAATTTCAAATCAATGAAGTTGTGATGTTAATCAATCACTAAGACAATAAGACATACATAAACTAGTGTGCCATCAATTGCTGCCAGTGTGCCATTGCCATCAATTGCTGCCAGTGTACCGCCAGTGTGCCAATGCCATTAATTGCTGCCAGTGTGCCGCCAGTGTGCCGTCAATTGCTGCCAGTGTGCCGTCAATTGCTGCCAGTGTGCCGTCAATTGCTGCCAGTGTGCCGTCAATTGCTGCCAGTGTGCCAATGCCATCAATTGCTGCCAGTGTGCCAATGCCATCAATTGCTGCCAGTGTGCCAATGCCAATAATTGCTGCCAGTGTGCCATCAATTGCTGCCAGTGTGCCATCAATTGCTGCCAGTGTGCCAATGCCATCAATTGCTGCCAGTGTGCCAATGCCATCAATTGCTGCCAGTGTGCCAATAATTGCTGCCAGTGTGCCATCAATTGCTGCCAGTGTGCCAATGCCATCAATTGCTGCCAGTGTGCCAATGCCAATAATTGTTGCCCAGTGTGCCATCAATTGCTGCCAGTGTGCCACAAATTGCTGCCCATTCTAACTGTGCCCATCAATTTCTGCCAGTGTGCATGCCCCGAGTACCTGATGATGATGAATCTGACTCATGTCACTGCTGCCTTCAGTACTCGGCTGTCTCGGTTCTCCCACAGCAGCGTGAGTTAAGCCAAGGAGGAAGGCTCTGGGGAGTCGGGAGCGGGACCGGGGACACTCGCTGAACGTGTCCCTCACATGGCGATGGGCGACTGGGAATGCCGTCAGCGGGGGGGGCGGGAAACGAGGCGCGGCGTCTTCGGCTGCATCAGCAGTGGGGGGTGGGAAAAGAGGCGCGGCGTCTACGGCTGCATCAGCAGTGGGGGGTGGGAAAAGAGGCGCCAAAACTTCGGCTCCACTCGGGCGGCTCAGTCGGCTCCACTCGGCTCTGCGTGGCTGCTCGGCGGGCGGCAATGACGTTATCAGTATGCATCGATTATTTAAAGGGACAGCATCGGCGCAGAATCGCCGGAGGAATAATCGTGATGCATCGATTAAACGATTAATTTCAGCAGCCCTAGTAATCATAGGTGTGGAGGTGCAGGAACTGGGGTGATATGAGATTTGAAGGTGCAGGAATTGGGGCTGGTCGGAGGTGTGAAGGTTCAGGAATTGGAATGATCAGAGGTGTGAAGGTACAGGAATTGGGGCTGATCTGAAGTGTGAAGGTACAGAAATTAGGGTGATCTGAGGTGTGAAGGTGCAGAATTAAGGCTGGTCTGAGGTGAGATGGTGCAGGAATTGCGGTTGATCTAGAGTTGCAACATTTTCTTCAAGCCAAACCTGAACACTTTAGTGGCACAGGGACAATTACCGATACTTTTTTTCATGTACTCGCTGATACCGAATACCGATACTTTTTTTTTTAAATGTGTCCCCAAATGCAACCATGTCCCTCCAAATATCCAGCCACGTCCCCCACATATATCCAGCCATGTCCCCCACATATATCCAGCCATGTCCCCCACATATATCCAGCCATGTCCCCCCATATATCCAGCCATGTCCCCCCATATATGAAGCCATGTCCCCCCATATTTCCAGCCATGTCCCCCCATATATCCAGCCATGTCCCCCCATATATCCAGCCATGTCCCCCATATATCCAGCCATGTCCCCCACATATATCCAGCCATGTCCCCCCATATATCCAGCCATGTCCCCCATATATCCAGATATGTCCCCCCATATATCCAGCCATGTCCCCCCATATATCCAGCCATGTCCCCCACATATATCCAGCCATGTCCCCCCAAATATCCAGCCATGTCCCCCATATATCCAGCCATGTCCCCCATATATCCAGCCATGTCCCCCACATATATCCAGCCATGTCCCCCATATATCCAGCCATGTCCCCCATATATCCAGCCATGTCCCCCACATATAGCCAGCCACGTCCCCCACATATATCCAGCCATTTCCCCCATATATCCAGCCATTTCCCCCATATATCCAGCCATTTCCCCCATATATCCAGCCATGTCCCCCACATATATCCAGCCATGTCCCCCATATATGCAGACATGTCCCCCATATATCCAGCCATGTCCCTCACATATATCCAGCCATGTCACCTATATATGCAGCCATGTCCCCCATACCTAGATGATGCCGCCGCCGCCACTGCTGCCGCCGCCTGGTCCCCCCGCTGCCGTGTTAATCAGCGTGCGGGGAACATTACAGCTTTCGTTTGAATAGCTGTGTTCCCCGCCGCGCCGTGTATAGACACTCCCCCTTGCTCGGGATTGGACAGATCACCCGTCCAATCCCGAGCGAGGGGGAGTGTCTATATGCGGCGCGGCGGGGAACACAGCTATTGAAACGAAAGCTGTAATGTTCCCCGCACGCTGATTAACGCGGCAGCGGCGGCGGCGGCGGCTTTGCGGAATGCAGCGATGGCTGTGGGTATGCGGCGGCGGGGGACGGCGACAAGTATTCGGCCAGGCATCGGGGCATTTGCGGGAGTACAAGTACTCCCGCAAATACTCGTTATCGGAACCCGGGACACCTTTGGGTGTCCCAAGGAGAGTAGTAATGTGGTGCGCTATACGTACTGCAGGAACAGTGAGTGTGGCCAAATTGCTCTTGCTTACATCATCGCCCCTGCCCACAGACAGTTTTCCGCAGCTCCTGGATGGCAACAGATTTGTGTGTGACCATCTTGGTTACTTGGGGAGCCACAACCCGGTCTGAATACTGTGTCTGGGTTTCAGGCAGACTGAAACCAGGACACATGATTCAAAGCCCAGACTGTCTGGGTGAATTTTGGACAAGTGGCAACTCTAGGCTGATCTGAGGTGTGAAGTGCAAGAATCAGGGCTGATCTGAAAACTGTGCCTGGGCCACTACTTATTTAACACATGTATTTAGTTATTTATTTCTGTTAGTGAATTTACTTCAATGTTTATGTGGTATTTACAGAGCATTTTTTATTTCTTTTTTTGCTTCAATAGACTTCCAGGGGTTTTAACACATTTTCTACCAACAATTATTGATTGTTACATGTAAACAAAATGTGCCAGAAAAGGCCTGGTCTTGCAGGAAATACATTAAAGAGGAGCTCAAGTCTAAAAAAAAAAAAAATCAAAGACAGCAGCTGACTTTTAATATAAGGACACTTACCTGTCCATGGATCCCATGATATCGGCCCCCCGAGCCAATTCGTCATTCGACCTCGGGTGCCAGAATTGTAAGTAAGGGAAACCAGCAGTGAAGTGTTCAGGCTTCACAGGCGGCTTCCTACTACGCTTTCCGAATGGTCCCGCCATCTTCTGGGAACTGTGTGGAGGGGCCGGAAATACTTGTAGATCTTACCTTGAAGTGGGAACCTAGTCAAAACTAGGTACCTGCTCCCCCCAGTGGAGGGGGGGGCTGCAAACAAGGGGAGCTTCCCCTTTTGGAAGTAAAAAAATAATAATTACGTTTATAATCACTTTAACCATTTCCTGCCCAACGACATCATGTGACGTTGTGGACTTCCTATCTATCATATCGCTCTTCCTATCTTCCGTTTCTGCTGGTGATTCCCTGCACCGTAAAAACAATCATAGCAACTGTTCAGCTACTTGATTGTTTATACAGGCAGGGGATTGCCACCCATGGTCCCTGGTCATCTCTATGACCTTTGGAGGCCAGGCGTGACATTATGACGTCATGTTCGGCCACGGCAGATGTAAACACTGCCGTTTCTTCAGCTGGGAAGCCAAGATCGAGATCTGGGGACTTATAGACCCCAGATCTCTCTGTAAAGAGGACCTGTCATGCCCTATTCCTATAACAAGGGATTTTAACATTCCTTGTAATGGGAATAAAAGTGATAAAAAAGGTTTAAAGGGAAAGTGTCAAAATATAAAATTAAAATAAACAATAAAAACAAAAATCAAAGTACCACTATCCCCACGTGCTTGCACACAGAAGCAAACGTATACGTAAGTCATGCCCACATATGTAAACGGCGTTCAAACCACATATGTGATGTATCGACGTGATCATTAGAGTTACCCCCCTGTAACTCTAAACAGGCAACCTGTAAAAAATTAAATAAAAATTAAAACGTTGCCTAATGGAGATTTTTAAGTACCAAAGTTGGGCGCCATTCCACGCGTGTACGCAATTTTAAAGTGTGACATGTGAGGTATCTATTTACTCTGCGTAACATCATCTTTCACATTATACAAAAAAATCGGCCTAACGTTAATGTTTTTTTTTAATTCATGATATTTTTCCCCCAAAAAATGCGTTTGAAAAAATGCGCAAATACCGTGCAACATAAAAAGTTGCAACGACCACCATTTTATTCCCTAGGGTCTCAGCAAAAAAAAATATATATAATATTTAGGGAGGGTTTGAGTCATTTTCTAGCAAAAAAATATATGATTTTTTTGCATGTAGGAGAAGTGTCGGAATTGGTTTACGAGGCAAGTGGTTAATTTAATTAGCCAAGCAGATTAGTTAATTTAGTACATTTTTCTTATATATTTGCTTTTTATTTTGTACAAGTCTGGTCTGTTTAATGTGTTTCTTGTGGCAAATTACCTCCCACTGAGCCTTTTCCAGAGGACAGCCAGCGTTCACTCTATTACACATATCTACTCTATGGTGACTGTTGCCTAGCAGCACTCTTTCTCGACCTAGCGAGGAAGTGACGTAATGGCGAAACTGGAAGAAGCCGGAAAGGCCCGGATGTGAGTGGTGCCCGTGTGTCGCGACACCGCGTGATTGAACTATCGTGACAGGAGCGGTTGGGTGGTGTCTTGAGGAGGAAGAGAGGTAGGTAAGGGGTCGCCAAGACGAGGGCGGGGGCCGGGGAAGACCAGAGTCTGGGCAGACAACTTGGAGGACATGGCAGCTTGGCTCATGGATGCTGCTGTTAGCAGTAGGGGCTCCTCAGCCCATTGCCATGTTCTTATGGCCGGGGAAATGCCTGCGCTCTCCTTGGTGCTCCTCTATGGCCAGACATGTTAAGTGTGACCAGTACTAAATCCAGGCAGCTCTGTGAGCGCTTTATTACACGTCTCATAGGACAAAGCAAGATGTATAGTTTTATTCTGGGTTGAAGTATGAAAATCCCACTGCCAGCGATTGGGGGTATGTCAGCTGACGAGCTATGTTTTTTCTGGATTATATAGATCCCTGTAAAATGGGCTCTACAAAGCAGAGCAAAGAAAATGTGTTCCTATATAGAAGCGGAGTAAGTTGCAGAGACAGGGGAGAAAGAGAGAGATTGTGGGTTAAAGTGATTCGAAAGAGAAATAAACACACAACATGCAGGGCTCACTTAAAGTTGTTTGTAGTGAGGCGTTTAGAGCTGATCTCCAGGTCACTTTAATAGTTTTGTTTGGTCCAAATGAACTTTATCCTTCACTAAGACCACTTTCACACTGAGGTGTTTTTCAGGCTCTTTTGGGCTAAAAATGGCTCCTGAAAAACTGCTCCCCCTGCAGAGTGTGAAAGTTTGAGTGCTTTCACACTGAGGTGATGCGCTGGCAGGATCTTTGGGGCGGTGTATACACCGCTCCTGCCCATTAAAATGAATGGGCACCACTGCCGAAGCACTGCTACATGGGCGGTATTAACCCTGCTAGCGGCCGATGAATGGCGGTAAAACTAGCAGCGTTTTGTCGTCAACGCCCGCTACAGTGTGAAAGCAGCCTAACTGCAGTGTCACAGTGCTGGGTTCCAGTTGTGAGGCACACTCTTACCTTTACACAGCTGGACTGAAACAGGTGTGCTCAGCCATTCAGAGGCAGCTTTGTATTCCAGGAATGAACACGAAACCTCCTCTGTTTGGCTGATGACATCACAATTCCTGACTCCCTGACTCTTTGTATTCATTCACAGAATACAAATCTGCCTCTGAATGGCTGAGTGCCGCTTTGTTCCAGGTGTAAGATGGGAAGACTCTGTATCGCACTGCCACTGTGTACTGAATGGAGCTGAAGCTACATACACTTCAGACAGTGCTTAGAGCCAGTGCAGCAGTTAGTGAAGGAAATAGTTTGTTTTGGAGCAGCTTGGTCCAAACAAACTATTTAAAGTGACAGGAAACCTATAGATCAGCTTTAATAGCAGCAGTCTCTTGTAACATGTCCCCAGCAGATGATGATCTGCTACCGCTTTAGTCCATTCTTTGGTCACTCCTGTACCACAGTCTGTCTTCTAGTCAGTCTTCAGTAGCATTACATATGATAAATGTTATATGTGCCCATCGGTGATGCCCTCTATAACTTGCAAGTTGGCAACCACTGTTTTTTTTGGTCCTTTATTGAATGATCGCAGTCTTGCTGAGCAATTTTGTTGACAGAATCTGGAAGATCGGCACATTTTCAGGCTTGTCGGACTGGAGGTCACTTGGTTCCAGCCCTAGTAAACTTAAAGCGGAGTGCCAACCAGAAATGGAACTTCCTCAGATCGCATCCCCCCCCCCCCCTTTCCGGTGCCGCATTTGGCATCTGTTAAATGCAGTTATCTGCCCCCACTTCCACAATTTCTGCATGCGCAGGAGGAAACAGGCTGTGAAGCGGCAAGGCTTCACTTCCTGTTTCCCTTAGTAAGGGTGCCTGCACCCGGAGCCGAGGGACAGGTCAGCTTTGGGTGCAGACATCGCAGGCTCCTTGGACAAATAAGTGTCCTTATATTAAAAGTCGGCAGCTACAGTATTTGTAGCTGCTGACTTTTCATTTTTGTTTTTCCCAGGTTGAACTGCACTTTTAACATGGTTCAGTTTTATCATTCAACCCACTGGCTGAACAAAAAATGAACCAATTCCCCCATCCACACATTTGAGGTGGATGGGGGAAACCTAACTATTGTGCTATTTTATTCTGACTCCACACTGTCAGAATACACAGAACAGCGATGCAGTCGCTGATCAAGTGTTTTTTTACAGGGCAGTTGAACAGAAATGGATTGGTAGATCTATTTCTGTTTAACTGCAGTGGCCACACATGGATTGAAATTGAGGTGGTCCCTGCTGAACCAGCTAAATTTTGATCCATCTATGGCCACTTTTAGTCTTGTAGTGATGTAGTAGACATCAGGGTACCAGGCATCTCCTGAACCTGGTGTTGGAATATGTGTATATAAAAATAGTCCCTCCCCAGATTTCAAACAATGGCATTTATGTTCACTTTGCAAACAGTTTTGTTTGAATTTTTGCAATCAAAAATCCTGTTAAAAAAAATACGTTGTACCCTAGTCAACTTGAGTTCATCTTATTTTAAAGTTATGCTAATGATTTATGCAGTCTTCCTTTCTTTTTCCACTGCATGCATCACAATGTAGAACCAAAAAAACTTGAGTATAAGTCGACCTGAATATAAGCCAAGGCACCTAATTTTACCACAAAAAAAATGGGAAAACGTATTGACTCAAGTATACGCCTAGGGTGTCCATGTGCATGCCTCACTGTGTGCATGCCTCGACTGACGTTTAACATGGGAGTTCATGGAAGTGGTGCCCGGCTTTAAAAAATCATTGCTCTCCAGCTGTAGGTCCCCTAGACAACAAACTTTGTACACTTGTAGAAAAGAAATGGGGCTATGTGTGTGCCAATACTGTAAAGAGAGCTCCTGCGCTACCGAGGGGGGTGGGATTTGGGACACTGCTGCAAACACCTAACACTCTGTCCTGGGCAGAGAGAAATGCAAAATAGGAGAAATAGGGGGTGGTATTTGTGCTGTGAGGGGTGTAGAGGTATCACAGGAATGGGTGGTAGGGCATGTGGACGTGTGAAAAAGGGGGTGAGAACAGACTCGGATCAAAACAATAACGCACATGGATATTGTTACCAATGCAGGGCATATATCATCTAAATCACCATATAGCAATGAAGTGAATTATAAAAGTGACAGGCATACTAAAATACACAAAGAAAAAACACACAAAAAGTCCATGCGACAAAAATCTGAAAAATATATGGATATGCACAGAATGCAGAAAAACTTGCAAAGGTAAGTGTTAGACCAGAGGAGACATCCCACAGGGAATGCCTCTGGATGGGGTGAAAAAAAACTCTAATAAAAAACCATAAAAGAAAGTCTCTCAAATGCTTCCCCAAAGTCCAGAAAGGAGGATCCAGAGATGATGTGGTGCCAGAAAAGAAGTATGCAGTGAACACCTCTGTTGGTCCCTAGCTCCTCACCTCACGGCTATTGCACGGATAGCCACAAAAACCTCCATGGGGGGTAATGCTCCAATAGTGAGAAGGCCGCAGCACTCCTCGGCAGTATGGCATGAAAAAAAGACACGGAACGAGTCTTGGTACAATGTAAAGGGAACATCTACTCAAACTAAATTACACATGCATCCACTCACATGGAGGTGATGGATGGTGGGCCAATCTCCCACGAACTGCGAGTTCGTCCTCGGTCCTGGATATGCACCTGGCTGCTCCTCTTCTGTGGATGGGCTGGATAGCACTCGGAACCAATCGAAGGAAGCCTCAGACAGCGTGCATGCCAGGAGAGAAATAAATCATAGCACAGCCCCGCAAAATTGAACACGTTTATTAAAACACACTAAATGCACTTACATTTAAAAAGTGGGTACTGGACATAAAGATCCCAGATGGACGGCAGATGGGTCTTGCTGCATCAGGCGTGTGGACTCTTAATGCTCCTCGATCCCTACGCGTCTCGTCACACCACGTGACTTCCTTAGGGGATCCCCTAAAGAAGTCACGTGGTGTGACGAGACTCGTTCCGTGTCTTTTTTCATGCCATACTGCTTAGGAGTGCTGCGGCCGTCTCTCTATTGGAGCATTACCCCCCCCTTGGAGGTTTTTGTGGCTATCCGTGCAATAGCCGTGAGGTGAGGAGCTAGGGACCACCAGAGGTGTTCACTGCATACTTCTTTTCTGACACCACATCTTCATCCCTGGATCCTCCTTTCTGGACATTGGGGAAGCATTTGAGAGACTTTCTTTTATGTTTTTTTTTCACCCCATCCAGAGGCATTCCCTGTGGGATGTCTCCTCTGGTCTAACACTTAACTTTGCAAGTTCTTCTGCACTCTGTGCATATTCATATTTTTCAGATTTTTGTCACATGGACTTTTTGTGTTTCTTTTTTTGTGTATTTTAGTATGCCTGTCACTTTTATAATTTACTTCATTGCTATATGGTGATTTAGATGATATATGCCCTGCATTGGTAACAATATCCATGTGCGTTATTGTTTTGTGCTAAAAAACTCGGCTTATACTCGAGTATATACAGTAATCTCTCATAGTAGAACAAATGCATATCATATTGAGCATTGCTATTCTGCTACATTACATAAATCGCCCTGATATATTTTTAAAAAGAAGGCTTTGTTGATATTTTGCAGTAAATATATAGGGCAGTGATGGCACTCCAGATGTGCATGAGCATCATGGGAAATGTAGTTCCAAAACATCTGGAGTGCCAAGGTTCGCCATCACTGATATAGGGTATGCAAGTTACATAATTTCTCTGTTGGGAAAAAAACTACAGGAAAATGCATTTTCCCACAATTTGTACAATACCCCCCCCCCCCCCCCCCCCCCCCCCAATAAAAACTGTAGAAATAGAAACACATTTAAATTGAAGTTCTGTCTGTCCTAAAAAAAAAGTATATAATACGGTACACTACAAATTCTGAAAGGTAATGGTAAAAAAAGGCCTGCAAATCAAGTGGTTGATAAACTTTGTTAATACTGCAACAGTTCGAAACAAAAGATACTGAAAGCTTTACTTATGTAAGTAATAACCTTTTCTATGCATTTACAGGGCTGGCAAGATGGCAAGGGGACAGCAGAAGATACAATCCCAGCAAAAGAATGCCAAGAAGCAAGCGGAGAAGAAGAAACATGGGTCTGATCAGAAAGCTGCCGCAAAGGCAGCTTTAGTCTTCACATGTCCTGTGTGCAGGGTAATATTTATTTCCCCGAACATCTTCCTGTACCGAAACATGAGAAATGATTGGTTCCTTCCTTTGCAGGATTCGCAAGCACAAAAGTCTTTTAGAGCAGTGGTTGCTCAGGAAGAGGAAGCTAATGAAAATTCCTCTTCTGAGGGTTTAAAGACTGTTTTTTCTTTTTTCTTTTACACCTGTATTTGAGGTGTAACATGGTGCAAATGCCTCCGCTGCCACTCCACTCCCCACGCTATGACAGCGAGCAGGGGTTCTTCTCCCCTGCAGCTGCTGTTGGGGCTCCACCCACACAGCCGTGTCATTCACAGGGATCACTTTCACACACCCTTGTAACTGCTGTTCCCTTCATACGCGCCCTGTTTCCTGGCATCATATTGGTCCTCGACAGACCTGAGGCCAGTGGGTAGAAGGAAAGGACAATCGGCAAACCTTTGTTTGCTGATCTTCCCTTCTCACTAATTACTTGGAAACAACTTGTAAATAGTTGCTCTCACCAGCCAGTGAAAGAAGCGCGATTTGTGATCCATCAGCTTCTCTGGAAGACAGGTAAAACATTTGGAGTCTTTTAGATGAAGATGACCTCTTATCCAAAAAATGTAACTGAATTACCACATAGGGGACTTTTTGTCCACTATGTGATAAAAAAATAAAGGTTAGCGAAAGCACATAATAAAAAAAGTGTTCCAAATTAAAGTTACACCCGAGCACTTAAACTTTTCTCCCCCCCACACCCCAAATGCCCTATATCCAAGAGATTGTCTCCACAGTCCCCATAAAGGAGCATCAAATCTTGTAATGAAATTACTCTGTTGGAAAGCCATGGCAGTTAGGAGCTCCATCAAAACGTTTTTCAGCAAGTGGGTAATTTTTCATTTAGCATGCCCGTTGTAGATTTGTTTACACTGATATTGAACAGAGGTAGCATGCCCGTTGTAGATTTGTTTACACTGATATTGAACAGAGGTAAATGCAATGAAAAATATTCTTGCGCAAAAGGTTGCTCTATCACAAGATTTTGATTTTAGCCTGGGGTATGCTTCAGAAGTTACGTTTGTCCAAGACGCAAATGAAAAATTATATAGATCCTTTTAATTGGTGTCTGAGCAAAACTTGGTTTGTAGACCTACAGAGGAGGTCAGTCTTCCCTAAACCAGAATTCCTTCAGTTGATAGCCTTGATCCTGGGCAGAAAATACTAATCGAGAAGTTTTTTTCAGAGGCAATATTTGTTTTCTCTTAATGTTAAAAGAATAGTTTCACCTGCAATACTGAAATAAAAGAAAAAAGGTTGCGCTCAGAAACACAATTTGATATTGTGAGAGAAATTAATATACATATCAGTATAAATAAATAATGAAAAATGGATACATCTGAATTGTGAACTAATAAGTAAAATCCGTGAGGGTTATTTTTGATGTGATCAAAACAAATGAGTTAAATTAAATAGCTTGCATTAAATCTTAGTCTCTATTAGTCCATTTGAGCTGGTATCAAAAGATGTAATTAGATGGTAATATAAATATGCAGGATTGTCCAATGCTAAACAAAGGGCGGTGATAACTGTAGATTGAAAAAATCCTGGACGGGATTCGCTACCGATCTCACAGTAATTCTGCAGACACATCAAAAGGTAAGTAAAGATGTGCTCTTTACGGATCCATGGGTAACTCAGGCATGTCAATCCACTGGCATCTGGAAAGGGAGATAACCTCGACCACTTCCGGTTCTTCCACATAGGATTGATAAGATCTCCACTGGAACAAAAAAGTACTCCACACTCATGCAGACTCCACGTCCCATTCCTAAAAGCAAGGGCTCGCAATGGTGCAATACTTTCAGGAAGTTTAATAAAATATGTGCAGCAGATTACACATCAACATTTAAAATTGCCGGCTAAAAATGACATAAACAAAAGCAGCAACAAAACGATTACGTGCGCCCGCTCTTCCGGGGTCACGTTTAACGCGGTGACGTTAGTGCGTGGCTCCGCCCTGACCGGTTTCGTCACAAAATGACGTCAAAGGGCAATACTGGCAGTTCTAGATTTTCTTTTTTTTGGGGGGAGAGTAAACCAAGAACTTAACTTGCTCTTAATACATTCTATATTCAGTTTTTTTTTTTTTTGCTGCTGTGACCCAACTTCCTGTTAGAGGGTGGATACATTCATTCCCCATAGTCTCACTCCATGTAAAAGCATAGCTGCTCACTCTCAAGATGGACAATGGACTATTGGATTTGTAGGGTGCATAGAGCAGTTTACAGCAGTGGTCATCAACCTTGTCCTGCAGGGCCCACTAACAGGCCAGGTTTGCAAGATAACTGAAATACATCACAGGTGATATCATTTGCTGCTCTAGTGATTGCAGTATTCTAGTCTGCATCTCCCCAAGGTAATACATAAAACCTGGCCTGTTAGTGGGCCCTGCAGGAATGGTTGATGACCACTGGTTTACATGACTGCAACTAACGTGCACTACTTGTTCCAAAGAAGTAAGGGGGAAAATAGAGGTTCAGTAGCTCACAGGGGACACTACAGGCAGAAAAACACAGTAAGAAACAATTTCATAAACAATACCATGTTTGCCCGAAAATAAGACCGGGTCTTATATTAATTTTGGCTGAAAATAAGACCATCAGTTCCTAGAAATACTGTTACTGGTAACTCACTAGAGATTTCTGTTCTTATTTAGATGTGTAATAACTGTGTTCTTACAACTTTTGTAAACTGCCCTAGCGCTTCCATTTTTGTAACGCTGAGATTAAAGGGGAGTTCCACCCACAATTTCACTTTTTAAATATAAATACCCCTGTAATACACAAGCTTAATGTATTCTAGTAAAGTTAGTCTGTAAACTAAGGTCCGTTTTGTTAGGTTGTTACAGCATTTAGCATACAGCATACAACACAAAGTGGCACATCATTTTGAAGTGGAAGCAAAATGATAAATAGTTTTCAATATTTTTTTTTTACAAATTAATATCTGAAGAATGTGGTGTGCATTTATATTCAGACCCTTTTACTCTGATACCCCTAACAAATTGCCTTCAGAAGTTGCCTAATTAGTAAAATTGAGTCAACGTGTGTAATTTAATCTCAGTATAAATACAGCTGTTCTTTAAAGCCCTCAGATGTTTGTTAGAGAACCTTGGTGAACAAACGGCATCATGAAAGCAAAAGAACACACCAGACAGGTCAGGGATAAAGTTGTAGAGAAGTTTAAAGCGGGGTTAGGTTATAACCATATCCCAAGCTTTGAACATCTCACAGAGCACTGTTTAGTTCATCCAGTAATGGAAAGCGTATGGCACCACTGCAAACCTACCAAGATACGGTTGTCCACCTAAACTGACAGGCTGGGCTAGGAAAGCATTATTTACAGAAGCAGCCAAGAGGCCCATGGTAACTCTGGAGGAGCTGCAGAGATCAACAGCTCAGGTGGGAAAATTTGTCCACAGGAGAACCATTAGTCGTGCACTCCACAAATCCTGGCCTTTTATGGGAGAGTGCTAAGAAGAAAGCCATAAGAAGTCCAGTTTGCGAGAAGCCATGTTTTAGAATGGCCCAGTCAAAGTCCAGACCTAAATCCAATTGAGAATCTGTGGCAAGACTTAAAAAATGCTGTTCAGACGCTCTCTATCCAATCTGACAGAGCTTGAGCTATTTTGCAAAGAAGAATGGGCAAAAATGCCACTCTCTAGATGTACAAAGCTGGTAGACTTACCCAATAAAAGACTTGCAGTGAAAGGTGGTTCTACAAAGTATTGATTCGGGGGTCTGAATACAAATGCACGCCACACTTTTCACATATTTTATTTGTAAAAAAGATTTGAAAACCATTTATCATTTTCCTTCCACTTCACAATTATGTACCACTTTTTGTTGGTCTATCGCATAAAATCTCAATAGAATACATTTTTGGTTGTAACATTGCAACATGTGGAAAATTTCAAGGGGTGTGAATACTTTTTCAACGCACTGTATTGTCTGGAGCCAACAATGCTGTGTCTGAGATGGTAACATTACTTGTCCTGCCACTCACTGAAAAAAAGACCAGCGCATAGGGTAAGCGGTCTATGACCATATGGGAAAGACACATGTAGGTGAGATGTAAAGACTGCACGCTACCAATAAAAATTACGTGGGAAGATTCCCCCAAGGTTTTTTGCAGCAGTAATGTATCAGGATCAGAAGTAAAATATATAGAAAAATGATTTAACCACTTAATACCCACACGCCGTCATGACGTCCAAATAGCGGATCTGTTATTCCGGGTGGACGTCGTATGACGTCCTGCACTTTGCGGGGGGGATATCTGAATGATGCCTGCACCTAGAGGCATCATTCAGATATAATCTTTTCCAGCGGCGATCCTGCGCACCGTAAGAACAATCATATCGGCGTTCCGCCGCTTGATCGTTCTTACAGGCGACAAGGGGGGACACCCCCCTCCCCTCCTTCCGCCACCATCCGGTGCTTCTCCGGGCTCTCCCGTCCCACTGGGGGTCCGGAGAGATGATCGCCGTCTGCCGGATGTGCAGCATAGAGATGATCACCAGTCATCTTTATGACCGTCGGAGGCCCAGGCGCGATGTGATGACGTCACGCCTGTAAGTGTACAAACCGCAATTGCAGCTTGTTTAAATGAGATCTGTGAATTTTTTTTCACAATCTCATTCTTTTCAGCCTGGAGGAGAGATGTGGGGTCTTATTGACCCGCATCTCTCCTTAAAGAGGACCTGTCGCACACTATTTCTATTACAAGGGATGTTTACATTACTTGTAATAGGAATAAAAGCGATCGGAAAAAAGTGTAAAAAATAAATAAGTAGCTCGCGCTCAGAAGCGTACGCACACAAGTCACGCCCACGTATGTAACCGTCGTTCAAACCACACTTGTGAGGTGTCGCCGTGTGCATTAGAGCGCGTGCAACAATTCTAGCACTAGACCTCCTCTGTAACTCTAAACTGGTAACCTGTAAAAAATTTAAAGCGTCGCCCATGGAGATTTTTAAGTAGCGGTTTGGCGCCATTCCATGAGTGTGCGCAATTTTAAAGCATGACATGTTGGGTATCTATTTACTCCGTAAAATCTTTCATATTTTACCAAAAAATTGGGCTAACTTTACTGTTTTTTGTTTTTGAAATTCATGAAAAAAAAAAATTACAAAAAAAGGCGTTTGAAAAATTATTGTGCAAATATCGTGCAAGATAAAAAGTTGCAATGACCACCATTTTATTCCCTAGGGTGTCTGCTAAAAAACATAAATAATGTTTGGGGGTTCTGAGTAATTTTCTAGCAAAAGAATGATGATTTGTACATGTAGGAGAGAAGTGCCAAAATAGGCCCCGGGAAGGAGGTGGGTTTTAAAGCCCCGGTATCGAAGTGGTTAATGAAAATTTCAGTGTCATATTACAAATTAAAATATCACAATTCTGGCTATAAGGTACAATACATTTTCCATATTACGGCAATGCAAACATAGATAACACAGCATTCCATTACATAATGTTTAACTGTGTGGCAACCCCAACACGTTTCGACCTGTGCGCATCTATGGTCTTCTTCTGGGGGATGGTTTTACTCTAAAGAGATGCATTAAAAATCACAGTTTTTAGAGCATTTCATCATGCACCAAAATAAATATATACATTAATACTTAATTTACCGCTGAAGAATGGAATAGATCATCTCGTAGCCAAAAAGATTGTTTAAAAATCGGGTAGATGATCCGGAAAAGTTCTGTGACTGTTCCCACCTTCCCAAGGGCGAAGAACTTGGCTCAAAACGGCTTGCAAGGAGCCGCGCTAAGACTCCCTCGGAGGAACAGGGAGAGTCTGCACATGCAGCAAATAGGACAGAGAAAATTATTAGACTCTTGGTAAATTAACAGGAGTGTTGGATAGGTTATAAATATTAACGGTATATGGGATCACTCCAAACATTGATTATCCCTCTATAGGCTCCCTATAATGGCATATTTTCCCCATGACAATAGATTAAGCTGTTTAGTAATGTTGTCATTTAGGTGGTGAATGTATGTTGCTCAAAAAGTGAAACTCGTGGATTAACTTTGAGGGCGAAGTGGAAAAGGAAATGTGCGTAAAGAGACTGCCCAGATGGGGCATTCTATGACCATAGATAAACGCACATATTAACAGTATTTACTTGGCAAATTTTATTTGTGATTAACCACTTCTTGCACGTCGGACGTTATAGGACATCCTGTACTTAAAGTGGAGATATCGGGATGATGCCTGTGGCTACAGGCATCATTCCTGTATCTTTTTATTTATATTTTTTCAGCCAGCAATTTCCTACAATGTAAATGCCATCCTAGCAGCTAGCTAGCCACTGAATTCCTTTTAAAGGCAGCGCCACCCACCTGTGGGCTCTCCTGTGTGATCGCGGAGCCCAGGATCTGATTTGGCAGTGTCGCCGAGTTGCCATATAGCTGGCTGTGGACCAGAACACTGCCATTTTTTCCTGGAAAACATGATGACATCAATGTGCGCGTGTGTTTTTTTTTTTTTTTCATGCTTTTCGGGTAGAGGATAGATCTGGGGTTTTATAGACCTCCAATGTCTCCATGAAGAGGACCTGTCACTACTTTCTATCACAAGGGATGTTTTATATCTCTTGTGATAGGAATAAAAGTGAAAGAAAAGAAAGTTTATTAAAAAAAAAAAGCAGCCCTTTTCACTTGTAGCTCGTGCGCAGAAGCGAACACATATGTAGGTCGCTCCTGCATATGTAAACTGTTTGCACAACACATGTAAGGTATTGCCGCAAATGTCATAGCAAGAGCAATAATTCTAACGCTATACCTCCTCTGAAACTCGCCTATGGAGATTTTTAAGTACCGTAGTTTGGCACCATTCCATGAGTGTACGCAATTTTTAAAGCCTCTCTCCTCTTTTTAATCGTTTACCAAAAAATTGGGTATTGTTTTTTTTTTTTTTTTTGCATTCAAATCTTTTTTTTTTTTTTCGTTTAAAAGATTTTATTGGTATTTCAGAATAAATAACATAGTAAACATATAATTAAATGTAGATAAAATAAAGTATCATAGGTAGTAGAATTGTAATATCAAATAAGAGAAAACAAGAATAGCAACAACATCAGTACATATTTTAGTTTAAAATTAAAGTAAATGTTAACTTATACATCAGTAGTTTTCGAACTTTGAGGCAACAAAACAGGAGAATAAAAATTGGAAATCATGGAATGAATCTAAAATAACAATATTAAATTAGAAATTTAATAAACAAAGGGTAAGAGGGGGAGGACGTAGGGGAAGATAAAAAAAATAAATAATACAAAAAAAAGAATTATCACCTCAAGTCTGATTCGAGGAAGGCTGAAGAGACATTGCCTTAAATTCATCAGTTTTAGTAAAGAGTGTCCAGCAAGCCCATTTTTCGTAAAACTCTGTGGGGGAGTCTTTAGCCTGTAGAATTAGGTCTTCCATTTCAGCTATTCTGTCAATCCGTTGGAACCATTCAGACAAGCTAGGAGGAGATGTGTCTTTCCAATGGGTAGGGATACACAGTTTGGCTGCATTTATTAAATGTATTAATATAGTGTTTTTGTAAGTAGAATGAGGTAAGGCGGTATGATGAAGTAGGTATTGTGCTGCCGTAAACTCCAGGGAAAAAGTGGTGATAAGGGAGATAATACGGTGTACTTCTTTCCAAAATGCTTGTATAAGGGGACAATCCCACCAGATGTGTAGGAGAGTTCCTATCGAGTTTTTACAGCGCCAGCATATAGGTGGGGTTGAAGGGTGGAATTTGTGGATTATATAAGGTGTCCTATACCACCTTGAGTAAAGCTTATATCCATTTTCTTGAGCTAAGACATTCATTGAGCCTTTATGTATGCATCTAAATATGTGGGTCCAGTCACTAAGTGAGAGATCTAGATCAAGTTCCCTCATCCAGTGTTTGGCAGCATTATCTTCCCTAGGGTCAACACCAGAAAATAATAGAGAGTGTGTTTTTGATATTAAATGTCTCTGAGGACCAAGATTGACACACAGCATCTCAAAGGGGGTTTTGTGTCTGTGCCATAATGAGGGTGATTTAGAGTTGAGTAAAGAATTTTTAATTACTTCGTAATCCATGTTAGAGATTCGGAAGTCAGGGTATTTAAGACAGAATGTGGTATAGGGGATAAAATTACCATTATCAAAAAACAAATCTGCTCTTAATGAGGGGATTGTGGAAGGAACACAGGGGATCGGATCTAAAGTATCAGGAAAAATATTTGAGTGTATAGGGATCGGTGACATGGGGCCTGTAGAAGAAGAAATATCAAATTTGGAATTCATTGACATGAATATTCGTAGAGTTGGGCCTGTGAGGGGGTGAAGTTTATTTTCGCGAGGTATTTTTCGAGGGTTAGTCCAAGGAAGTTGGTGTAATGGGAATTTAGAGGATAATTTTTCGAGATTTACCCAGTCTTTAGAATTTTCGTGAGCATGCCAGTCAATAATGCGGGATAGGTGACAAGACCAGTAATATTTTTGTATGTCCGGTAGACCAACACCTCCTAACAGTTTAGGGTTGATCAGTTTGGTCCATTTTATTCTAGGTTGTTTGGAGTTCCAAATGAATTTCATGCATAATTTCTTATATGAGGTAAAAAAAGAACCGGGTAGTCTAATAGGAACGGTTTGCAAGAGATAAAGAATTCTAGGGAGGACATTCATTTTTATTATAGCTATTCTTCCAAACCAGGAAAATATATCCTTGTCCCATTTTAAGAGGTCGTCCTGTATAGATTTAAGAAGGGTCAGAAAATTATAAGAATATAAATCTTTTAAATCATGGGGGATTTGTATGCCGAGATACGTAAGAGTATGTTCTTCCCACTTGAATGGAAAATTTTGTTTGCAGAGGGAAACCAAATCGTTTTTCAAAGATATATTCAAGGCTCTGGATTTGTTAAAATTAATTTGTAAATTAGAAATCAAAGAAAAAGATGAAAAATCTTTTAATAAATTAGGAATTGTAATAAGAGGTTCTGCCAAAAAGAGTAGAATGTCGTCGGCATATGCAGCCACTTTATACGTTTTTTTGTTGATTTCAATACCCTTGATGTCTGGGTTTGATCTGATTTTTCTGAGAATGGGTTCCAGAGATATTATAAATATAATGGGAGAAAGGGGACAACCCTGGCGAGTTCCGTTCGACACGGAGAAGGCATCCGACAAATGACCATTGATCTTTATTCTTGCAGTAGGAGTAGAGTAGAGTGCAAGTATAAATTTCAATATGCGTTCACCAAAACCAACTGCTTTTAGTGTTTCTGACATATAGTCCCAAGCAATCCTGTCAAATGCCTTCTCCGCGTCGAGGGAAAGGAAAAAACCAGGCTTAGAAGTGTCTGTCAACCAGTGATGGATGTTTATGGCCTTTTGAGTATTGTCCCTGGATTCTCGTCCAGGGACGAAGCCGACCTGGTCTAAGGATATTAAATTAGGGATCAAGGGTAGTAAACGATTCGAAATAATTTTGGCGTAGAGTTTTAGATCAACATTAAGTAGGGAAATGGGCCTATAATTAGATACTAGTAGTCTGTCTTTGTCAGGTTTCGGAATCATTGTAATGTGGGCTTCTAGGAGGTCCCTATTGTTAGGGAGGGGGTGGTCTGAAATTGAGTTAAAAGCTTTTAAAAAATGTTGAAGAATAGTATCTGTGAAAGATTTATAGTATCCGACCGTTAGGCCATCCGGGCCGGGACATTTCCCCGTTTTAAGTTGTTTGAGGGCCAATTTAGATTCATCCCATTCAATTGGACGGTCTAAAAACTCTGCCTCCAGTTTAGAGATAGGTTTGGGACTATAAAGTGATAAAAATTCAGTAATTAATTTTCTCCTACGAGCTGTTTGACCAGATGTTGGACTCTCAGAAATGTTATAAAGTTTAGAGTAGAAGTTTTTAAATTGTGTAGCAATGTCTGGGGAAGAAAAACATTTTTTGCCCGATGGGTCCGATATAGAATGTATGATTGAATCCGCTCTCTTGGCTCTTAGGGCTCTAGCCAGTAGTTTTCCTGATTTGTTACCGAATTCATAGAATAGTTTGCGTTGAAGAATAAATTTACGTTTAGTTATTTTTCCTAATTCATCAAGCAGAAGCTTCCTAGCTTGAAGAAGTTCTGCATGGGTTTCAGTTGCTAGAGATCGTTTATGTTTACTTTCAAGTACATGAATTTTGTCAGCCAAAGTAGCTAAAAGAGCCTGTCTAGTTTTTTTTCGTTTTGAAGCTAAAGCGATGAATTCGCCTCTAATGACACATTTGTGTGTCATCCAGAGAGTTAATGGGTGTATATCAGGGGAGATGTTCTCTTCAAAAAATTGGTTTAGGCGTGAGTTTACAGAGTTAAAGTTTAATGGATCATTAAGAAGTGAGTTATCTAATTTCCAAATAAATGGGCTATTGATTTTTGTGGAGAGAGTAAGGGAAACTGAGATTGGGTGGTGGTCCGATAAAACCATGGGTTCAATTGATGCTGAAACTAATGTGTCAAGATTTGCTTGGTCTAAAAAGAAGTAATCAATTCTGGAGTAATTATTATGTGGAGAGGAAAAGAATGTATAATCTTTGGTGGTTGGGTTTAGAGTGCGCCAGGTATCATGTAAAGTTAGACCCTTAAGTAGATTTTTAACCGATCGAAGAGCAGAATAAGGTAAAGTTGATGAGCCCGCAGATGTGTCTATTAGGGGATCAAGAGCCATGTTAAACTTTTTTTTTTTTTTTTTTTTTTAAATAGCGTTTGAAAAAACACTGCGCAAATTCTGCGTGACAAAAAAAAATTGCAACACTGCTTAAATTATATATCTCTATCGATTTAGATATCTATATGTGTGTGTGTTTTGGGGATTCTGAGTACTTTTTCAAGCAACCAAATATGATTTTTACATGTAGAAGAGAAATGCCAGAATTGACCCGGTATGGAAGTAGTTGGGCAACATAGATTAAATAAGCAGTTCTAGAGGAACCATCTCATTTAGACATTGCCTTTTCTTCTAATTTATTGCATGTCACAATGACAGTTGTCCTACTTATTTGCACCGTGTATGGCCTGCCTTTCTTTTCTGCAACCCGAAACAGTGCCGACAGGGGAATCCCTCCTGTAGGGCCATTGTCTTCTCCTGGCGGGTGGGGTAATGATGGCCGCTACCGATAATCGTAAGGGAATCCGGCAGGTTTGGTTGTATCCAAGTTGATCACTCGATCAACTTGGTACTTTCAGCCTGCCCAATTCCTGCTGAACTGGCCCAGATTTGAACCATGTATAGCTGCCCATGTCTGTGTGTGCTTTTTTTTTTGCCCTGAATTTTTGCTCTGAATAAAGCTTTCGAGGGAGGGCAGTTAGAATTTCAGCTTATTATATCTGTGTAGTTCAACTCCCTTGATGAAATTATCAACCAATTAAGGATTGTGAGCAGTATTATATGAATATCTGTCTAATATCATGGTGAATTTTGTGATCTCTGGAAAGCTTGCTCATAATCTGGGGATTCTATCAACTCTAGCTGACTTGCCTTTTTCAGAAGGAAGAACAAGGGCTTTCTGCTGGCAGCAGGAATTTAGAAAAAGTCATTAGGATAGAAAGAGGGAACACAGAGTAATTTTGGTTTGTTGTATTTGTGCTATTTCGTTAATGGTTTTCCTTTGTAATTTGGTTCAAATTTAGACACAGATGCCAGACCCTAAAACGTTCAAGCAGCACTTTGAAAGCAAACATCCCAAGTCTCCAATGCCTCCAGAACTAGTTGATGTGCAAGCATAACTGTTTTAAGGTTAGTAATATATGTTTTATGTTTGGTAATAATTTTTTGGTGTTTCCTTTTGTGTATAGCAGGCTGCACAAAAATTACATTTAGCGAACAATTGTGTGAAGAACTATTTGGATAAATAATGCAAATGTTATCCGGTAGATGTGTGCATCAAATTTTTCTAATGGGGAAAACCCCCCACGCTACCTCACTATATATACCTATACCTAAACTGCAAGCTCAAATCTCTAACAAAATCTGTGCTGGTCCAGTCAATTATAACTACATTATAGGTGAGGCCTCACAGTCATGAATGCAAGTTGCTTGTGTAGATTCCCAGTTTAAGTATTTTAAGTTCACCTTTTGACAAAATAAACTCACATTTTTTTTGCAAGTTAAAAAAAGAAGTGCATTTATATTTTATTGTGCCTGGGAGCCTGGGGGGGGGGGGGGGGTTGGTGGTGGGCTAGCACCACCATCAGCCTGGGTTGTATGGGAGCCTTTCTCCCACCGACCGTAGGGGAAGAGAGGAGAGCCGGTTGATCAAAGCGCCGGGAACATAACAGCTTTAATTTCAATGGCTGTGTGTTGCCCGCCGCGCAACGTCATATACAGCCCCTCCTCTTTGATAGACAGATTACCCATCCAACTCTGGGATGGGTGATCTGTCTATCAGAGTTTCCCGGACAACGCGCGGCGAGGAACACCCAGGTAGGCTTCATTGACGGGCATGGGCAAAGTTGTTAATATTTATTTTTATAACTTCTGCATAAAACGGGTCGACAATATTCGGGCGCCATTTTGCAATTGCGACCAGAAATTGTGACCTGGCGCCCGCGGTGGCTGGTAATTGAAGCCGCGGCTTTGCAGCCTTGTGATGTCCCAAGCTCTTCCTTCTGTGAGTTGGCGCCATCTGGTGGTGGCCGTTTGGCATTACAAGTTAAACAGCAATTCTAATGTCATTTTTCACTATTTTCACTGCTATCTCCTTCCCTCTAATTAGAACCCCCAAACATTTATATATATTTTTTATTCCAACACCCTAGAGAATAAAATGGCGATCACTGCAATACTTTTGTCACGCCGTATTTGCGCAGCGGTCTTACAAGCGCACTTTTTTGGGAATCTTTTTTTTTTTTAAATTAAAAATAAAACTGTAAAATTATCCCAATTTTTTTTTTTATATTGTGAAAGATAATGTTACGGTGAGTAAATTGATACCCAACATGTCACGCTTCAAAATTGCGTCCGCTCGTGGAATGGCGTCAAACTTTTACCCTTAAAAATCTCCATAGGCGAGGTTTAAAAAAAAATCTACAAGTTGCATGTTTTGAGTTAGAGGAGGCCTAGAGCTAGAATTATTGCTCTCGCTCTAACGATCGTGGCGATACCTCGCATGTGGTTTGAATACCGTTTGTGTTCGCTTCTGCCTGCGAGCTCGTCGGGACGCAGCTCGTTTTCTGGCTTCTAACTTTTTTAGCTGGCTCCTAGATTCCAAGCAAATTTGTCAAGCCCTGGCATACAACATTTAAGTGTCATTTTATGAGGGCGGAATTGGGGGTGGTGCAGGGTAGCGGGTTGGGTGGAACAACTGGTGGCGAGTAACCCTTGAGGTCTGGCTGGTAGCTCAGGACTTTAAATGTTGCTGTAAAGCATTGCACCAGCAATCAGCTAATCGCTGATGCCATCATGCAGGTCATCTGCAGATCTGTCAGTATATCGGCATGCTTTTACCTTGTACGAAGAAGCTAATGCATTCTGACAGGAAGAACTACCACATCGCCGTAAAGGCTGCTGAACCTTGTAGTTTTCCATTCACAGAGGACTGTGAACGAGTGACAGTCCTTTATCCCCAAAAAAGACATAGCAGTCGTGGTGGGAACAATTGTGAACTCCAGACTGGACTATGCAAATGCCCTTTACCTCGGACTCCCTAAGTACCAAATCGCTCGTCTGCAAGTTGTTCAAAATACAGCCGCCAGACTTGTGACGGGGAAAAAAACCCTGGGAATCCATCTCACCTTCGTTGAGAACCCTTCACTGGCTGCCAGAAAAAGACAGAATTGCTTTTAAAGCACTCTGTCTGACACATAAGTGCATCCATGGGAAGGCTCCGCAATATCTATGCGAAAAGATAGAAGCCCACAATCCCAATCGCGTTCTGCGATCCACCGACCAAAATCTGGTCAAGATACCCAAAGCCAGATACAAGTCCAAAGGAGAAAGAAGGTTTGCTTTCCAAGGTCCCAGACTATGGAACGCTTTACCAACCAGCATTCGGTTGGAGGAAAACCACCTGACCTTCAGAAGACAGATAAAAACTCTGCTCTTTTGATGACCAGAGAGACAGAAACAACGAGCGCCCAGAGGCGATTCAGTTTGCATGTGCCGCGCTATATAAGTTTTTCATTCATTCATTCACACAGCTGGGTGGGCAGAACCCAGCACGGCCACGTCCTTTCTCTTTTCTTTTTCATGGGCGGTCGGCTCTCCTACGCAAACTGATGTACCTGTACGCCGGCGACCCCCGATTGCTGTGCACAGAGGCAGAAGGGGGAATTGCCTATGTAAACAAGGCGATTCCCCGTTCTGCCTAATGACATGTCTTCTGTTTCCGGTGATCTCTGTCCTGTCCCAGTGAGCCCATCCCTCCTACAGTTGGAACACACTTAACCCCTTGATCACCCCCCTAGTGTTAACCCCTTCCTTGGCAGTATAATTTTTACCTTGATCAGTGCATTTTTATAGCACTGGGGTCAGATTTGTCCACCGTAATGTCGCAGTCTCCCTTAAAAAAAATGCAGATCACCACCATTACCAGTAAAAACAATAAAATAAAGTCCCTAAATCCTATCCCGTAGTTTGTAGATGCGATAACGTTTGCACAAACCAATCAATATACGCCTATTGCAATTTTTAATGTGTGTTTTTTTTTTTTTTTTTTTAAATATGTGGAAGAATATTTATTTATCTGCCTAAACTGATGAATACATTTTTATTTATTTTTTTGGACATGTAGCAGAAAGTGTAAAAAAAAAAAAAAAAAAAAGATATATTTTTCCAAATTGTCTGGCTTTATTTGTTTATAGCGGAAAAAATAAAAACCACAATGGTGATCAAACGCCACCAAAAAGCTCTATTATGTGGGTAAAAATGATGTCCATTTTGTTTTTGTACTGCATCGCATGATTGCGCTATTGTCAAAGCATCGTAGTGTCAAATCGCAAAAAAAATGGCCTGGGCATTAAGGGGGCAAATCCTTCCGGGGTTAAAGTGCAGGTCCAGGGTTTTTCTTTTCCTCCTTTTATTTTTTATTTTTATGAAGTATGGAAGGTTTGGAACCCCTGTTGGATTTTTGTTACGATTTTGTGATGCAATCAAAAAAATATACAAGTGCATTTATAAAGTCTTCAGACTTCCTTCACTTTTTCAATTTTGTTATGTTGCAGCCTACAGTTGAAAGGTATTCAAAAAGTGTAGCTGCTGAGTTATAGTCCCCTTTCACACTGGAGGTGTTTTTCAGGCACTTTAGTGCTAAAAATAGCACCTAAAAAGTATCATCTGCAATCTCAGTGTGAAAGCCTGAGTGTACAGCGCCCCTGCATCATATACACTGCTCCTACAGTGCCCCTGCCCATTGAAATCAATGGACAGCGCTGCCAAAGTGCCGCAAATACCACGGTAAGGCGCCGCTAAAACTAGCGGAGCTTTACCGCTGACCCCCCCCCCCCCCCCAGGTGCTGGCCCTGTGAAAGGGCACTTAATAAACACACGCATGCCTGTCCCCTGGTCCAGTGATTTTTATTTTTATCACAGGCATTTCTAAAATTCTGTTTTCACTTCGTCATTATGGGGTACTGAGTGTAGATTGATGAGAAGAAAAAAACTATTGAGCAAAAATGATGTTATGTACACACAGATGCAGTGTTTTTGTTGTTTGACAAAGTTGTCATAGTGTGTGATTTTATTATTTTATTTTTGTCTTTTCAGATATGTCCTCCTCTAAATGATGACTGCACTGAATGAAATGTTTTGGGCACCTCTAAAAGACTCCTTCTTCAGATCTGAGCACACCATACCTAATTTTAAATCGGAGATGAATGATATAAAATTCCCGGACTCTGATCCTTCAGCAGCTAATAACCATTCATGGTGGTTTTTTTATTTTCCTTTTTTCTGATTTTTTTTCTTCGGGAAGTGGAGAAGTACCCTATATTTCGGCTCTCATTTGTGAGCTGAGTGACGAAACCGTGACTGCATATTGCATCCTTTTAAACGTTATAGAAAACATTTATCTTGGAAACATATTTTCCTTTTGGTACTTTTATCCCAAAGCACCATAGTTACCTACTGCCAGTGTATTTTTCATGTTTCAATAGCAGAAAGATGTTATGTTAAAGTAATTAAGTTTATCAATATTACTTTGTTTACTGCATTCCACCAGAGATCACCATGTCTATCCTGTGGTATTTTTTTTTTTTTTTATATTTGTCTCATGTTTACCAAGCAACCTGGAGCCCATAATGAAACATGGCTGTTTCCTTTTTACCAGTGCCAAATCCTTGCACATAGGCTTTTTCTCACCATCCAAAAATACGATGAAAACCACAATATACAAAATAAAACAACTTTTTTTTTTTATAACTTTTTACACAAGGATGGGTTTTCATCCTTTTTAGAGGCAGTCAGTATTTTGGAGGTGTGTCCCCCCCCCCTTCTGTGCAGATCCTGTCAATGTAAATATATTTAATCCAAGTATCGATTCATGATGTTTTATAACGGAAAGTTGTTTTTGTTTTCTGATTTCTGGATCTTTTTTTTTTTCCCTTCCTTTCTCTTCTGATTACTTTAAACCATAACTGACTGTCTGGTAAGGAGATGAGCTCATTCATATATATTGCAGCCCTCGGGGCTTCAAAAATGGAAACAAAATTGTTTTATTTAGATATTGGCTCTTCCATCAGAAAGTTTTTTTGTTTAACCTGGAGTTTAAGGATTACATTGTAAATGGAGCAAGTTCCTTAATCTTTTCTGCTTCTTGGGACTTAATTTTTGGTTGGAAAAATGTATTGCTTGGCAGACAATACCTACCTACATACCTCTGTGCCAAGCTCGTTTTAGAAGCCAATAAATGTGGTGGGATTTTGGTAACCTTTAGCCAATCTAAATATAAAGGATTGTTTTTTTTTGTCTGTTATAACCAGTCCATTTTTAAACATCAGGGTAACTGCTAAAATATAACTGACCCACTGAAAATAAAGGCAAATCTAAGTCCTGAAATAAATTGACTTCCACTATATAGTTTGACTTCAGTATTTTAGGAGTTTGCATACCCTGCAGTTTCCTGTGTACTTGGTATTTTGTGTAACAATAAAAATAAATAATTAGCAATTCATATTAATTTGTTTGTCAAAGTGTTTATGTATTTTAAAAATATATTGTTTTAAATAAGTGTATGTCAAGCCAACAGCTTTTGAGGAGGGATTGGAACCTATCGGGTTATTACTGCTATCATGGGATGAGCTAGAGTTTTATCCCCTCTTGTCATTATTTTTCACCAGAGAGAAAGAGGAAAAATCTGCAACAGGGATGCAGAAAAATGAATCTGAGTTTCCAGTCTTTCCCTACTCTACTAAAGAAAAACATTTTTTATTTTGCTGTGCTGCTGCTGGAGTGTTCCCCTTGCTTTCTGTCTGGTAAACTGTTTTCAGCAGGAAAAAATAGGATTAAAGTGATTGTAAACCCTCTCGTATACCCAGTGAAGTGAATAGCTTTAGGTTATACATAGGAGGATTTGTTTAATCCATCTACATAAGTTTTTTACTTTCTTATCTGTAGTCTTCTCTTCCCAACATCCCTTCAAAAGTGCAGATTTGTGATAAAATCCTTCTGCATCTGTGAGGATCAGAGAGGAGGGGGCAGAGAGCTGCAGTTAGTGTGTGAGAGCTAATTGGAGGAAAGGGACACACACCCCCTTCCTACACAGCACAGGAGTGAAGGAAGGATACAGAGCTGTGTTGTGAATAGACAAGCTGTGTGCTGAGCTTTCCTCCCATCACAAATTTATCTTGTGTAACTGCTCAGAAGTTATTCTGCTTTGGAGATAGACAAGTAAACACTACAGATATGTGTGGTGTTCAGATTTCATTACTGAGCTTTACAATCACTTTAAATGCTTGCCGACCTGCCGCCGTCCTTTTACTGTGGTAGGTCGGCTCTCCTGGGCGAGAGCCCGAAGCTCGGGGGTGCGCACCACAGGCGGACGGAGCGCGCTCCCCCCCCCCCCGAGTCCTGTGCACGTGCCCGGCGGGCATGATCGCCGCCGGGCACACGCGATCGCTCGTTATAGAGCAAGCACCGGGAGTAAACACACAGCTCCCGGTCCTGTCAGCGGGGGAAATGCTGATCTTCTGTTCATACATTGTATGAACAGAAGATCGGTGTTTTCCCCTAGTGAGTCCACCCCCCCTACAGTTAGAACACACCCAGGAATATACTTAACCCCTTCACTGCCAATGGCATTTTTATAGTAATCAATGCATTTGTATAGCATTGATCGCTAAAAAAATGCCAATGGTCCCAAAAATGTGTCAAGTGTCCGCCATAATGTCGCAGTACTGAAAAAAAACGCTGATCGCCGCCATTACTAGTGAAAAAAAAAAATTCATAAAAATGACAAAAAAACTACGCCCTAGTTTGTAAACGCTATAACTTTTGCGCAAACCAATCAAACGCTTATTGCGTTATTTTTCGTAAAAAAAAAAATGTAGAAGAATACGTATCGGCCTAAACTGAGGAAAAAATATGTTTTTTTTATATATTTTTGGGGGATATTTATTACAGCAAAAAGTAAAAAATATAGCTTTTTTTTCAAAATGGTCGCTCTATTTTTGTTTATAGCGCAAAAAATAAAAACAGCAGAGATGATCAAATACCACCAAAAGAAACCTCTATTTGTGGGGAAAAAAAGGCCGCCAATTTTGTTTGGGAGCCACGTTGCACGACCGCGCAATTGTCAGTTAAAGCGACGCAGTGCCGAATCGCAAAAAGTGCTCTGGTCATTGGGCTGCAATATGGTCCGGGGGTTAAGTGGTTAACCACTTAAGACCTGGACCTATAGGCAGGTAAAGGACCTGGCCCGTTCTTGCGATTCTGCACTGCGTCGCTTTAACTGACAATTGCGTGGTCGTGCGACGTGGCTCCCAAACAAAATTGGCGTCCTTTTTTTCCCACAAATGGAGCTTTCTTTTGGTGGTATTTGATCACCTCTGCGGTTTTTATTTTTTGCGCTATAAACAAAAATGGAGCGACAATTTTGAAAAAAATGCAATATTTTTTACTTTTTGCTATAATATCCCCCCAAAAAATATAAAAAAAACATATTTTTTCCTTAGTTTAGGCCGATACGTATTCTTCTACCTATTTTTGGTAAAAAAAATCGCAATAAGCGTTTTTAGATTTTTTTTTTGCGCAAAATGTATAGCGTTTACAAAATAGGGGATAGTTTTATAATTTTTTTATTTTACTACTAATGATAGCGATCAGCGATTGTTTTTTTTTTTTTTCATGACTGACATTATGGCGGACACTTCGGACAATTTTGACACATTTTTGGGACCATTGTCATTTTCACAGCAAAAAATGCATTAAAAATGCATTGTTTACTGTGAACATGACAATTGCAGTTTGGGAGTTAACCACAAGGGGGCGCTGAAGGGGTTAAGTGTGACTTCATCTGTGTTTCTAACTGTAGGGGGGGTGTGGCTGTAGGTGTGACGTCATTGATTGTGCTTCCCTATATTAGGGAACACACGATCGATGCCGGCGCCAGTGAAGAACGGGAAAGCTTTGTTTACACACGGCTCTCCCCGTTCTTCAGCTTCGGGGACCGATCATGGGACTCCAGCGGCAATCGGGTTCAGGAGCTTCGGACCAGACGACCCACGGCTGGGCACTTAGAGGACGTACCTGTACGTACTTGTGCCCAGCCGTGCCATTATATGTGCAGGGGGCGGTCCTTAAGTGGTTAAATCAGGGCCAGAGATAACAGTAAAGACCTTGCAGTAATTTTAACCCTTCCCCACTTTATCCAAAATTAAAAGAAAACCTGTTTTTGCTGGACATACACTTCAAAGTAAAGAAGCCCTTTTTCTATAAAGATTACTTATGTCTTAGATTTATTATTATATTTAGATTCATTTTGATAGATTTAAATTTGGTTTCATTTTATGGTTCAACGTTTTTATTCTAGTTCACAAAAACAAAGAAATTGTATCTGTTGTAGAATGCAACATAGTAAAGAGAGTCATAAAGGTGAGTGCAAATAACATAACGCTGTAATAAACTTGAGTAAATTATGGCATCATTGCCAAGTGCTAACTATAAGGTGGAGTGCATTGTCCAATACCCACAGTCACCCCAATCTTTGATCAAACTGTGATTTTTTTTTGGGGGGGGGGGGGGGGGGGGGGCACAACTTGTTTTAATCCTATACAGCAAGACAGGGAAATGTTATGTCAACATAGGTTTTTATGATGGTTTGAGTAGGGCTGGGAAAAAAATCGATTCGATTTAAAAATCGAGTTGGTAGGTCAAATCGATTTTTATATTTTCCAAAAAAAAAATCTTTTTTTTTTTATTATTATTTATTTTCCCCCAGGAACAGCGCAGACGCCGTGCCGGTCCTGAGGAGCTGCGGGCAGGAGTTTTTTGCAAGGCCGCGGCTTCGGGCTAAGCCTGACGCTGCGAACTAGGCCGACGCTGCGGCCTCGCCTAAACTCCTGCATGCAGCTCCCCTGGACCGCCGCTGACACCGCGCTGGTCCTGAGGAGTTTTTAGGCAAGGCCATGGCTTTGGCCTAGTCTGCCGCAGGCTAGGCTGAAGCCGCAGCCTCTCCTAAAAACTCCTGCCCGCATCTCCTCAGGACCGGCTCGGTGTCCTTAAAAAAAAAATTATATATATATTATTTGAATCGTAAGTCAAATATATATAATCTTTTTTTTTTCTTTATAAAAAAAAAATTGCCCAGCTCTATGTTTGTGTACTCTTATAACAATCTAGCCAGTGTGCCCATTTCTTGGAGATTAAAGGGAATCTACCTCCACTTGTAGCAAAAGTGTTCCTAGGAACCATGGGTATGGATCAAGGAGGCTACTTGGGGGTTTTTCAGTGGCGAACAATAGATAATCTATAAGCTAGTAGCATGTGTGTGGTTATGGTGTGGAAGCATTGGGAAATCTTTTCCATGCCAATGCTTAGCAGTGCAAGCTCTGGGGATAGAATTATTGTTAATTCTGTTACTTCAGTAAGGAGTTGAAATGCATCTCTCCAAAGTGTAGATACTCTATTGCATTGCCAAAGAAGATGGTACAAATTACCCACTTCTCCGCATCCTCTCCAGCATAGGGGTTGCGTAGCTGCGTTGAATGTGTAAATCTTTGAAGGAGTAATATACCATCTAAGGGTAATTTTGTGTACTAGTTCCCAAAGGTTTGAAGCCCTAGTGGCTTTAAAGTTGGTTTTAACGGCTAACAGCCATTGAGAATCGCTGAAGAAGCAGTCAATGTCCTTTCTCACATTTTTGTAAAGACAGAGTTTTACCAAAGGAGGCCTTGAAGTTTAATAGGTTGTAAAATATTGTAATGCCCTTAGCGTTTTTGTGGGGAGATTTCCATATTAGTGGGTGTACATCGCTGTGTATCTGAGGGTTGCGCAGTAGATAGTGGGTTTGTTTTAGATATTGGTAGTAGTCCTTTCTGGGTAAGGGGGAAAGCATTTTGTAGAGATGTAAGGGATCTAAGGAGGTTAAGAGTAAAGATCTGATAAATAGCATATCCCTTTATCTTGCCTTGTTTGTGTAAAGAGGTTAGAAATGAGTATAGAAAATACAGATATTGGTAATGGTATTCTTTATGGGGAATCCCATTTGGGTGCATTGTTGAATAGGTAGTTAATGCCAGTCTTGAGGCAATAAATGGTGGGTGATGGGGTGGTAATAGTTGTAGCCCAGGGTAACCGGGTTCTAAGGTCTAGGCCAGGTATTTGGGATGTTTCAATTCTGAACAAAGGACAGATAGAGTCTGGTGTAAACCAAGTTTTAAGTTGAGCAAGTATAGCTGCGTTGTAGTAGTCCCTGAAGTGTACGGGCCCTACGCCTCCTGTTATGTGTTTTTAAGAGCAAGGATGAGCTCAGGCGTGGTTGCAAAATTCACGTGCCTGCATCTGCCAGGAAGCTGAGAGTCTGCAACACTAAGGCTGCATTCATTCCCTGTTAAATAAAAAAAAAAAAAGGCTGCATTCACACCTGAGCATAGCGGTTTGCGGCGTTTTTTTACTGCGATTTGCCGCGACTAAACGCAGCATTTTTAACACGATTTTGTACAGTTGCACCAATGCAAAACGCCCAAGCTGCCCGATTCGCGCGACAAAAAAGGGTCCGGAACTTGTTTGAGCTTCAGGCGTTCGGCGTCAAATGTTTTGAAGTGGAGATGTGAACCATCTCCATAGAGAATAATGTATTTTTTCCCCTTTAGCGTTTTTGAGCGTCGCGCTTCAGGCGACAACGCTCAGGTGTGAATGCAGCCTAATCGCAAGCAGTGAGACATTTCCTGATCTGTGCAGCTGCTGATCGAGAAATGTCTCACTGCCTGTGATGAGCGCTGCAGAGTGTCAGCTTCCTGGCTGGCACATGGACTTGTCAACACGCCTGAACTTATCCTTATTTAAAAGGATGGCGTGGGAACATCTAGCTTTTTTTATTTTGCCACATGTAACGTGCCAGGATGTTGTGAAGAGAGGTAAAAAAAAGGAGCTAGGGACCGGAATCAGTTGCGATCTGAATAGGTATATAAGCTGGAAAAAATGATGTGGTCCAAGGCACCATAGGTATATAAGCTGTGGTAGTGGGCATTTTAAATTCTGCTAATCTGCCTGACCATGATAATGCTGTCTTTAAGAGTTTCACAAGGTCTTTTCTGAGATTGGTTAAGAAGGGGGTGTAGTTTGCTCGATAAATAGAGGAAGTTGTGTTGGTTAATTTTAATCCTAGGTAGCAGATGCATTCTGTTGCCCATGTATATGGGTATTTGTGTTCTAGTTCTGTTTGCTGTTCTGTGGGAATACCGTAATCGTAGGATAAATGATTTTTAGTCATTCAGTTTGTAATACGAAACTTTGCTAAATGCTGGGAAGTTTGTAAGGTTGGTTAGTAAAAGGATGATGTCATCCGCGAACAGGTTAACTTTATGTTCAATAGACCCAATGGTAAAGCCTGAGATGCCATCTTGCAATCTCTGCCCTTATGACATCGTCCACTGCTCTGACACCATCAGTATATGCACACACGTATATGTCTTCGTGCTTTGCGGTGCACACCTTAATACAATAGGCTGCGCACATCTATTGGTAAAAGCATTAACATTTCAGAATGGATCCACTTTAAAGGCCATGCCTGTGCACTGCTCATTGTCCAGTAAAAGGGTAAAGCACGTAGAGGGCCTGTGTTGTTGGGCTTATATTTTCGCTAGTACTGCGTCTCTTCCCATACATGTTAATTTGAAGGCAAAAACAGCTCGAAGCAGACTCATGTAGCTTAGGAAGTTAGATGCACTGGTGAGGGAATCCTGAAAATAGTAGAAGTGTCTCAAACTGATTCCAAATGCAAAATGACTGTGCCTGAAATAAAGCTGCATTGCCTTAAATTGATTGTAAGGGCTCATACACATGGGCGCATTAGCAGCGTAACACATAAAGGTATTGTTTTTCATGCCAGGGAAGCTTATGTGCTGTGTTCAGACATCCATAGTCATAAATGGCTGTGCATAGCTGTATATGTCAATACTCTCATGCATATCTTGCATAGCATACAGACGTATTTTCTGAATGAAGACTTACATGAGTAGCATCATGTAGCCGTGTGCAACCATTCCTGTCTATGGGCAACTGTATGTAGCACCTGGGCACCTCTTCAACAAAAGAAGTGGCAGAATTTTACATTATGTCCCCTAATGTGCATGTGTAAATGAAGAGTATTATGTCCACTCACAGATTTTGTAACAATAGCCAAATAAAGGAGTTTCTGGAAAGCTTAGAGGGCCCTATTAATGTAAATCTACTATTGGGCCTGGTTCACACCTATGCAGTCTGCAGTTTGCATATTCCAGGTGCCTTTTGCTTTTTCAATACACATATTTGATCCATTGAAGTCTATAGTCTCTTTTTTGTTTACAAGCTTTTATTGTAATAATAATGAATGGTTGCATAAATATAATGAAAATGTAATCAATAATAGAAAGACAGAATTGTACATGGTATATCATTCAGTCAAAGTAATTATTGTTATACTATAGTAAAGATAATAAACAGGTAGCAGTATTTAAATGTATTGTAATTTAGTAATATCTCATTTGGTATGGGTAGTGATGGTTAAGAAAAGGGGAAGGGAGAGGAGTTAGAATATTGAGTATTATGGTATGTTCCAATTCGACCATTTAGCGTTATAAATATGGAGGTTGTCATTTAAGGTATGATATATATTTTCTCCGAAATTTTATAAACCTCCATTCTCTCCAATACTTGTGACCAAAGAATAGTATTCGATTTCCAATTAAGGGCTATCATCCATTGGATCGAGCTGCAAAGGGAATCGAATAATCTAATGTGTGAAGTTGGTATGTCTGGAATTGTTGCATACAAAAGACAGATTTGTGGGGCAAGAGAGATTTTATGACCATAGGATGACTCAAATCTAGATGTTGGGAGAAAAACCAGGACGGCCGCACTCAAAAAAATGTTCCTTTATAATAAAACAGATCACAACATCAACATGTCACAGCAAAAAACATAGCTGTGAATAAGCACTGTATTTTGGTGTGAAACGCATCAGCTCTTTTCTGTTTTTTGCTGTGACATCTTGATGTTGTGATCTGTTTTATTATAAAGGAACATTTTTTGGAGTGCGGCCGTCCTGGTTTTTCTCCATACAATTTTGCATACTATTGCAGTGCCTTTCAGCTTTAGCTCCTTGGGACCTCTGAGCCGTTTACTTTTTCTTTCATCAAATCTAGATGTTGCCGCACTCCATATTTGGTCTAGAAAAGGGCAGCTCCAAAATGTATGTAATCATGTGACTTGTTCTGAGCAACCTCTAAAACAATTGGGAGATATTGAGGGGTAAAATGAGTGTAATTTGGAGGGTGTGAGGTACCACCTAGAAAAGCGTTTTACTGGAGTATCTCTAAATGAGATTGCTCTATTACATTTTCGGAGGTTTTCAGACATGGAGTGCCATGTGTCTGTTGAAAAGGAACAACCAAGATCTTTCTCCCAACGGAGCATCGGGTTAGATTTCTCCTGTAAATTAAGGTTGCTAAGGTAGTGATATAGTCTGGAAATCATTCCTTTGTCTCTGGAGGATGTTAGACAAATTCTTTCAAATAAAGTATTAGTAGAGTGTGAGGAAAGTGAAAAATGTTGTGAGTAGAAGGATTTAATTGGTAGTTCATGTTTTCTGTGGGGGGGGGGGGGGGTTATATTCTTCCTGTATAGTATTAAAGGATTTAAAAACCCATTTGGATTGTAGAGAATTTAGTGTGGTTAGATTATTGTCTATCCATAATGTGAACAGGGGTCTGTTGGTAAAGGCCAAGTGGAATCTGGGGTCACCCAAAAAGGAAGTGAGAGGAGATATGATGGAGGATAGGAGATATGAGTATTTAATTTTTTGCCAAAGTTGGAATAGGTGAGCAACTATTATGTTATGTTTCAGAAATTTATGGTATAGGATATAATTGGACCAAGGTATGCCTTGAAGGTGATAGGGAAGAATTGAGGATGATTCAAATTCTTTCCAGGGTATATTTTGGGATGGGGAGAACCATTGTGAGAGTTGGGACAGCCTAGCGGCAAGAAAATATTGCCATAGGTTAGGGAGGCCTAATCCACCCTTTGAGGTCTATGCATAAGAATATAACTGTATCTAGGTTTATCTGCCCAAATTAATTTATTAATAGTACGTTGAACAGATTCTAATTTGGTTTTTGATAAGTTGATAGGGAGGGTGCGAAAATAATATAGTAGTTTAGGAATGATATTCATTTTTATTGCACATATCCTACCGAGAAAGGAGATGTGATATGAAGACCATGTTTTAAGGAGAGAATTTAAGTGTGAAAAGATTGAAAGATAATTGGCTTTGTATAATTGATTATGTGAGGATGTGATATTGACTCCTAAGTATCTAATGGAGTGTGGACACCATATAAAGGGGAAATTGTGTCGTAAGAGGTTTTGTGTGTTTATAGGAATATTGATTGGGAGGATTGAGCATTTATTCGTGTTAATTTTTAGGCCAGAAATATTGTGAAAAGTGTTCAGTATCTTTAGAAGAACAGGTATCGATAATTGTGGTTCTGCGAGGAAGACAAGGGCATCATCTGCATATAGGCTGATTTTATAATCCATTGGAATAACCTCTGATGTCTGGATTTTTTTCTGATGGCGATTGCTAGGGGTTCTATGGCAAGGGCAAATAGGAGCGGAGATAAAGGACATCCCTGTCTCGTGCCTCTACCTAATGGGAAGAATTCTGAATTATTTCCTGGGATCCTAATACGTTTTTGGGGGAAATTATATAGTGCATTGAAGCCTTGTAAAAAATTGCCCGAAATTCCAAATTTGGGAAGAAGGTTGTTAAGGTAAGGCCAGCTAACGCTGTCAAATGCCTTGTGGATATCTAGGCTGAGGAGACAAGTTTGGCGAAAATGTAGGTTAGGATCTTGAATGATATTGTTTACTAATCTAATATTATCTACAATATTATTTCAGGACTGAAATGGGACGGAAGTTTTGAGGAAGGGTGTGATCTTTATTGGGTTTGGAGATAAGGGAAAGGTTGGCCAATAGCATTTCTTTAGGGAAGTGGTTGCCGATTAAAATATGATTGAAGAGTATTGTAAGGTTGGGGGCCAAAAGGGGGGCAAATTTCTTATAGTAAGAAGTAGTAAACCCATCTGGGCCAGGGGCTGTAGAGATTTTAAGGGATTTAATGATTAGAGCGATTTCCTCAGCAGTACAGGGTTTGTTTAAGGAGTCTATATGGTGTTGGTCAAGAGTAGGTATTTGTAAACTGTCCAACCAAGAGTTGGAGGGGATGTCTGGATTAACATGAGGGTTTGATAAAAGATCTCTATAAAAGGATGTGAATATTTTCAATACCTTCTGTGGATGTGTAATTAAATAACATTTACTATCCCTAAGTTTGTACACATGAGTGGGTTTACTATCTTGATTTAATTTTCTGGCGAACATAGTTGAGGGGGACTTCCTGTGTAATAAAAACTTAGCTTTTAAAAATCTGAGAGATCTCTGTGTTGGTAGATAATATGTGGTCTAGGGCCGACGTTTATTTTGAATCTGTTGGGTGATATCTTGGGAAGCCAAATTACTTAATTTATTATATAAATGATTAAGATCATTGGTAAGGGATTTCATTTCTGCTAATCTTTCTCTATTTTTGGTGGCAGCTAATTTGTTAATATGTCCTCGGAGGACAGCTTTATGAGCAGCCCAAACAGAGGTAGGGGGAGTGCCGTTGTTTTGTATTTTCAGAAAAGTAATTTTCGATATGAGTAGATATTGTATTTATGTTAGTAGGGTCCGTTAAAAGGGAATCATTGAGTCTCCAATTGTATGGGGAAGGAGCGAGGCCTAAGTAGGATGTGTGAAAGGAGGTAATGGCATGGTCCGACCATGGACATGGGTGAATATGAGCCTGGGAGAGAGTTGGCCAAGAGTATTGGGGTACAAAATATATAATCTAGTCTGGCATAGGAATCGCGAGGGTGGGAGTAGTGGGTATATGCCTTAATACCTGTATTATGTGCTCTCCAAGAGTCAATCAGTTGAAATTTGTTGAGGCAGTAGTTAGTGGATTTAGAAAACGCTTTGGAGGAAGGCGAAATTATGCTTGTCTAAGGTGGGGTGGGCAGACATATTGAAATCACCACCCAATATTATGTGGGGGGGATTGAAGCGGTCTAGAGTGTTAAAAAATTTGGTAAAAAAAGCAGTTTGGGATTCATTTGGGGCATAAATTGAGGCGATGGTAATCTCACGATTGTTGATGGTACCTTTGAGGATAATAAAGCGACTGTCAGGGTCTTTGTAGATATTTTTTTATGTCAAAGATTGTGGTGTTGCGGATGAAGATTGCTACTCCACGTGTTTTGTTTGTAAAGGTGGTATAATGAAATTGATTATATGATTTGTGGAAATAATTTGGATGTTTGGAGGAAGCAAAGTGAGTTTCTTGAAGCAGGATGATATCTGCTCCAAGTCTTTTATAATGTTCAAATGCTTTTTAGATTAGATTATGTCTATGACGTACCAATTTAGATTTCAGATTTTTAGAAGTCTATAGTCTCATACACACGTACGGGATTCCCGGCGGTAAAAAGTCCACCGGGTAAACCCGAGGGGAAAACCGAGAACCTGCTCGGTAACTTTTTCCCCGTGCACACGACCGGGTTTCCTGACAGGAAAACTGCCCTGAGAGCTTTGGTCGGGAATCCCGGCCATGGGTATGCTTCATTGCAGGCTTTCCCCATAGGAAAACTGCTGGGTTAAAAACCACCAGGAATCCCAGCGAGGAAAAAAAAAGAGAGCTGGTTCTTGTGTTTTTGTTTTTTTCGGCAGTTTTCTTGTCGGGGAAAACTGCGATGGAGCATACACACGGCCGGTTTTCCCAGCCAAAAGCTCTCATGGCAGTTTTCCCGACTGGAAAACCGGTTGTGTGTACGGGGCTTATGGAACCAAAAAACAGAAAAAAAAGTCCCTGGCCCTTTCCATAAAATGCACAGATGTGAACGTGATCCATAGGAAACCATGTTATATGGACTGTAGTGTGTTTCTGGAAAAAAGACTAAAAAAATGCAGAGGTCTTAATGTGTATTTAATTGTTCAGCTGGTTAAAAAAAAAACTTCCAAGTTTTCAATGGGATATTAGATTTGAGCTCCATTGTGGGCTCCATTGTAATCATGTTAGAACATCACATTTGCAAAATAATAGTCCAAAATATTGTATACCAGTTATTTTTTTCAAGTTGTTTATATCCATAATATATGCAAACATAAAACATGCTAACAACTTCACATGATCTTGAAAAGACATTTGTTTTGTGTCAGTGATCATATAGCAGTGACAGAGTATCCGATGCAGCATCTTTTCTGCTTAGTTGCGGCTGGTTGAAGGGGACCAAATCCTGTGCAGGGTCGATGTGGTTCCTTTTCACCAGCTACAACCAGGCAATACATAAAGCATTCCTCTTCTTTTGACTCCATCACTTCTAGAACCTTACTTTATGCTGTAAGTATCAAGTTTAATCATTTAAACAATCGTTTGTAGCATTTATTGGACCAGGTATATTTGTCATACAGACGGTACCAAATATTTTATGCAAACACGGATACAAAAAAAAATTGAAAACTGCTAATCTCAACTCAACGACTCAACCACTTGCTGCCATGGTAACATTATAGTATGTGCATTTTAATAGAGTTTTAAACAGCATATATTTTAAGATGACATGCAGTTATAATCGTAATCATCATGGGTGTTCAACCTGAGGCCCACCAGCAGTCCCATGAGGCATTGAGCACCCATGATTCAAACTTTGCCAGGATTCAAATGACAATGTGGTGTTTTCTAACATTTTCCTTGTATAAACCTTAATATATGCAGGTGTAGTTAAAGCTAACAGTTTAGCATCCTTACCAAACTCCTGGGTCATTTAAAGAATTAAAGAAAGTCTAAAATTACTTCTTATGCCTCGTACACGGCCGGACTTTGTGAGAAAAAAAAAGTACCCTCCATCAAACTTTTTTGTCGGAAGTCCAACGGACCTTAGATAGAAAACTTGTTCTCTTTCTTTCCGTCGGACTTCCGATGAACTCATGGCGGATTTTTTTTTTCCTCTTTCTTTTTGTTTTCTTTTTGTTTCTTCTCTTTGAACTGTAGGAGTTAGGTGGGAGGATAACCAGGATTTTTCCTTGGTTAAGGTAAATGTAGCAAGGGTAGAAATGGTATGGTTATACTAAGGTATATAAGAAGTGTAAATGGCGAGCAAACGAGCAAAATAAATACAGCAGGACCTCTAGAGATGTGGATAACAACTGTGTTTATTTAATAGAGAGTTTTAGTAAAATAGAGGATGTGTTGTATGGATGTATTTGTATATAATACTGTATTCATATCGTGGAAAAAAAATATATATAAAAAAATTTTTTATAAAAAAAAAAAAGTCCAACCAAGTGTACAAGGCATTAGACACATTGATTAGAGATGTTGAATCTCTCTACTAGGGGTGCAGACAGCAATAAAAACTGACAGATAATCCAGCTCTGTTCTATCCAAGTCTAAAAAAAAGTTTTGTGTTTATTTATACTTTAAGCCCAAAATCCTGAAGGTTTAATACTACTTTAAAGCATGTTGCAAGACTCCACATCCTCATACACATACTAATTATTGAGAACGTTGTTTTGGACCAATAATTAAAATGTGTATTTACTTGGACCTTCCGTCCCCATTTATCTATCAGCTTGCATGGCTTTTGGATATGACAGAAAGTCTATTTTTCTAGTTTATCATTAAAAGTGAAAGTAAAAGAAAAACCCTAATTTTGGGTCGTCTCCAGAAAAGTAAGAAGGGAAATCTTCCAATGATGAGGCTAGTTCTGGTTACCTGGGGGCCCCAAAGGATTCTCTTAATATGCAGGAATTTCCTATCATTTCCTGTTTTGCTATGGGACAGGAAGTAAAAGGAAACCTCCCCAGTGGGACACAGATGGCACTCCTGCTCTGTGTTCCTCCCGCCCCCACTCCTGCCTGGCAGACCTGTGTAGCACACAGCTGAGTGAAGTTTTCTGGCTGTGTGCTGAGTCTGATCGGCGGAGACTGTGCTGCAGGTAAAAAAGAACACTGTGGACGTGGAGGGGGTACAGAGATGGACACGGGGGGTACAGAGGTACCGAATACCCCGAGGTGTGTGTGATTATTCTGTTCGTTTGACAAGTTAACTTACTTTGTTTTTGTAAACTGGCACTTTACAATAAATGTTGCACTGTATTTTCTGTAAAAAAATTATACACTTGTATGCATATATTATTTATTTTTTGATGGGGGGAGTGGATCTTGGGTGGGAGTTCCCACACTTTTTTCCCCCAGGAATGACCCCTGGTTATAACCCTGTCTTACTCTATCCAAAATGAAAAATAAAAAGGTTTTCCTTTTAGTTCTACTTTAACATGTTGATCACAATATGATATAATAAACCTTCCAGAGTAAACTTTTTGTTAACCACTTCAATACCAGGCACTTTCAGCCATTCTTGCCCAGGACAGTTTTCAGCTTTCAGTGCTGTCACATTTTGAATGCTAATTGCACGGTCAGGCAACACTATACCCAAACAATTTTTTTTATAATTTTCTTCCCACAAATATAGATTTCTTTTGGTGGTATTTGATCACCACTGGGGTTTTTATGTTTTGCTAAACAACTACAACAAAAAGGTTTTCTTAGTTTCTGTCATACAATTGTGTTTTCTCCTTCACTGACGGGCACTGATGAAGTGGCACTGATAGGCGGCACTGATAGGTGGCACTGGGCACTGACAGACGGCACTGATGGGCACTGACAGGCAGCTGTCATGAGTACTGACAGGTGGCACTAATTGGCACTGATGGGCAGCACTGATGAGGTACTGATAGATTACTGACAGGTGTTAATGCTAGGCACTGATTGGCACTGTGCTGGGCTCTGATTGGCACTGTGCTGGGCTCTGATTGGCACTGTGCTGGGCTCTGATTGGCACTGTGCTGGGCTCTGATTGGCACTGTGCTGGGCTCTGATTGGCACTGTGCTGGGCTCTGATTGGCACTGTGCTGGGCTCTGATTGGCACTGTGCTGGGCTCTGATTGGCACTGTGCTGGGCTCTGATTGGCACTGTGCTGGGCTCTGATTGGCATTGTGCTGGGCTCTGATTGGCACTGTGGTGGGCACTGGCAGACTTTATTGTTGGGATACTGCTAGGCACTTATTGGCAGGTGATTGGCACAACTGAGGAGGGCTATGCTGATAATCAATATGCTGATTATCAGCACCCAACAGGAAGAGCTGCCGATCAGCTCTCCTTGTCAGCGCGAACCAAGGAATGCCGTTTAACGGCACTTCCTAGTTCACGCGATAATCAGCTGATCGCGTGGTAAGGAGCCTCTGACAAAATGCGACTTTGAAATTGTGCTGCCTCACTATAAGTAGTATGATTTCAAAGCCGCAGGTCAGTACAATTTCAGGTGCAACTTGCCTGACATCTGTGCAATTTCTTCCATGCGCGACTTCATTGTGGCTTTCATACGACTTCTTTAACAGTTGTCAATGCAAGTCATGTTCAAGTCGTACCAAAGTAGTGCAGAAACCTTTTTCTAGGTCAGGGAGACTTGACTCGCACAAATTAGAACGGTTCCATTGCCGATAATGGGTTGCGACTTGTAATGCGACGACAGTGTGAACCGCGGCTTAAGCAGGAGAACTTCAGCTAAAATACAAGTTCACCAGTATCTCTTTGTGGATAAGGATGGAGACTACCTTAACATCCAGCTATATTGTAGTTAGTTTGATGCAGCACACAGAAGCAGGATGTTGTCTGAAACTTTATTTACAAACAGGCATCCAAAAACAAACAGCAGGCATGGGTTGTTTACTTTTTATAGTAGTGAAAAATTAGGGGAAATTATAAAAACTGGATCAGCTGTGCATGGCAATTAATTAGCTTCCATCTCTCCCTCTAAGCCCAGGTTGACACTGGGCTGCGGGAATGAAGTCGTGCGAGTTTAGCTGTCAGTCCTGATTTTGGCCACGATTACAGACACATCTGTGCAATTTCTGTAAATCGCAGGCCGAAATCGCAAAAAAGTAGTACAGAAATTACCTTTTGAAATCGGTGCAGTGCCGCAGATGGGGCCAGGGGGTCACATCCAGCAGCATGCAGCAGCTGGGCGCTTTCTCTGTCGCCCAGCACAGGAGCGCATAGAGAGAACTGAGTGGAGGGAGAATCTGCCCATCGCCCAGCCCACCTAGGTACTGATGATCGAGAGCTGAGCTCCCTTAGAGGCTGTGCCCAGCCCCGTTGCCATTGAAACATTTGTGATGGGGAGGAGTTGGCAAGATGACCTTGCTCATGTGGGGGCGCCAGAAATATTTCTGCACCCAGGCATCTGTGACCCGAGGATCGGCCCTGGGCTGGGGGGTACACTAACTGACAGACACTGACATCAATGGTGACACTAATATAGTGATTAGAGCTAATACTATACACTGTCACTCTAACAATGACACTGGCTGGGAAGGGGTTAACATATAGGGACAATCAAGGGGTTAACTGTGTGCCTAACGTGTGTAATATGTGCTGTAAGATGCCTTCCAATGCCTCTAAACATATCTAAGTGTTTTGTTAAACAAACTGTCATATAACTGTTTCGTGGAGAATACTTGTCATAACTATGTGAGTTCTTCCTAAAGTCCAGTCTATCCGAATTCAAGACCATATATGATGTTGTTTAGCATGGTTTTGCTGAAAACAAACCTTATGTCTTCACCAGTGTTTTGCCCAGTTAGGTTTACCGCCTTATTCTTGAAATCTGCTGAGATAAGGTAAGAGGCTGCTTCAAACATGGTAGAAATGTAGCCTTTGATATCCAGTTGGAATGCTACCTTTAGGTTACATACTTCTTAACATTCCATAGCCACGAGATCCAATATGGGCATATAAAGAAGTATGTTTCCCAGAGGTGAAATAGATTGGGTAGTCCACAAAGTTGCAATCTCGGTTGTTACAGATTTTCTGCAAAAGAGACAAACCATATTCAGTTAATTGAATGATATTCCTGTCATCAGATTTTAGAAGTTGTTAAATAGAATGACCTTACATTTTTCTAATTATTTTTTAAATATATATATATATTTCGTTTTAGGACACAAAGTGGTATATGAAGAAAAAGTTCACTGAACGAATATGACACCCAACAAAACTTGCCGTACTCTGTTATATATCTATCTTTTATGATCATAGGCGCCATCGAATGGCCAGAATTTATTTTTCTTCCTCGTCAAGATCGACAGTATATAACAAAGACTATGGCAAGTTTCACATTGGTTCAGAAAACGTTTTGTACATATACCCCAAAGTCTCAACTTGGAACTTTTTTATAAATACAAATCTACATGCCAGTGTATGTACTTTATCCAACATTCAAACTTTAGCCTAGGTTCACATTAGAGCGATTTGTCATGCGATTTGAAAGATCAAATCGCATGACAAGTCGCAGCCTATTGCGGCAATGGCACTGTTCCAATCGGTGCGACAAAGGTCTTCAGGGGGTTGTAAAGGATTTTTTTTTTCCCTAAATAGCTTCCTTTACCTTGGTGCAGTCCTCCTTCACTTACCTCATCCTTCAATTTTTCTTTTAAATGTCCTTATTTCTTCTAAGAAATGCTCACTTCCTGTTCTGCTGTCTGCAACTACACGCAGTAATGTGAGGCTTTCTCCCTGGTGTGGAGAAAGCCTCTTGAGGGGGGAGGGGGCGAGCAGGCAAGTCAGGACACTCTCTACTTTATAGATAAAGGAGCTGCGTGTTAGTGGGCGTTCTGACACTCCTGCTCACCCCCTCAAGAGGCTTTCTCCACACCAGGGAGAAAGCCTCGCATTACCGTGTGGAGTTAGACAGAACCGGAAGTGAAGATTTCTCAGAAGAAATAAGAACATTTAAAAGCAAAATCGAAGAATGAGGTAAGTGAAGGAGGACTGCACTAAGGAAAAGGAAGCTATTTAGGGAAAAAAATGTTTTCCTTTACAACCCCTTTAAGGAAGAAGTAAACCCTGATGGGTTTTTACTTCCTCTTTTTTTTTTCCACTGCAAAGTAAAAGCATAATGCCCATTATGTGGCACTTACCTGCGAATGGAGCCCCGCGTTGTCCCCACTGGTGGCCGCATCCATCTTCACCCCTCTTCCTTCTGGGGCCGCGGATTCCGACTCTGTGACTGGCATTCACGTGGGAGCCGTCAGTCACGGCACTTGCTAGTGAAGAAACGGCACGACGGCGCAAGTGTATATGGTAAATATCTTCTAAACTGTGTAGGATTTATTTACAGTACCTACAGGTTTACAACCACTTTAAGCAGAACTAAAATATATTTCAAAATGACCTCCAGGTATGATCTAAATTGCATAGTTACATTGGTCCAGCTTGGACCAATGAAAGTATGCATATTTCATATCTGAAGGTCCACTGTGGAAGCTGACAATCGCTCTAGTAGTTGGTGCCACTACAATGATTATCGTCCTCTTCTAGGTTCCGTACTGAGCAGCTGCCATTCACACTTTTTCTGTGGATACAAGGCTTTCTCTGACTGGATAACACAAGCAGTCTGAAACTGCAAGTTAAAACTTGTGCATACTTTCTCAACTGTGTTAGCTTTTGCATTATCCATATTTCATATTATCCATGTGCTATTTTGCCTAGTCTCTTTGTCAGTATTAGAGGGATGAAGGCAGTGCTGACCTTTAAGGAAAGTGATATAATCCGTACCTTCTAGTAAATCCCTGGTGATAACTAATATCATTTAACGGGAACTGGACATGTAATATGGTGGTATAATCCCTCCCTAAATCTAGCCATACACTATAGTTCCCAACTGTCCCTGATTTCGAGGGACTAACCCTGATTTGGAGCAATGTCCCTCATTTTGGTCTGATCTATATAGATAGATATAAAATGCACTTTTTATCTATCAAAACGTTTTTTCCAGTGTTAAACCTTTCATCTGATTTCTAAATTGCTGCATTTGTATATTCCAAAAGCCAAAATAAAGGAATAGTAGTGGTAAAAAAAACACTTGTGGGTTTAACCAATCTTGTTTTTTTGTACAATTCTCCTTTAAGGTGGCTTGGTGGTGGGGGGGTCCTATGCCTGCACACTTTTGCTGATATGTGTCCCTCATTACCATATCAAAAAGTTGGAAGGTATGCATACACTAGTAGTATTATGTGTGAGATTGTTCATTTTAAGAACATTTGTTTGATTTTCTAATTGTTAGTGGAGTAAAAAGGACAGTCATTTTTGACCATAGAGATGAGAAATTTCAAAGGAGCAAAAAGGACAATTTTCTCGAACATAGCTGATAAACTACATTTATTCCAAAGCAAACTAAATTTTGAAATACTTTTGAATGACATTCCTTAAAGGGGTTGTAAAGCTTTGTGGTTTTTCATTTTAAGGCTGGGTTCACACTTGTGCAGTGAGAATTTTTAGCTCTTTTATCTCTGCAGATAGATAAGGGAAGTGTTCAGCAGATTAGCTCAGTTTTAGCTGGGAATTTGGAGACCTGGGAGAAGTTCCGGGTGAGAGGAGAGTGGGGGAGAAGTGTATTGAGCTGAATGAGAGAAATTCCTGAAGAGAACTGAACACATCTGCGAATCAGCTGCGTACCCATAGAAGATAATGGGACTGAATTCGCACCTGAGCTGCACCGCAAGGCATAAAATCCACACACATTTTTTCTGCAATGCGCAGTGCGAATGCATCGCACATATGTGAACCAGCCTCATTGAAAACAATGTATTTAGAAATGTTCTTTAAATGTCCTTATTTCTTCTGAGAAATCCTCACTTCCCGTTCTTCTGTCTGTAACTACAAACAGTAATGCAAGGCTTTCTCCCTGGTGTGGAATATCGTGCTCACCCCCTTCCTTGGACTACAGGAGAGTCAGGATGCCCACTAACACACAGCTCCTTTCTCTATCTGCAACATAGAGAGCGTCCTGACTCTCCTGTAGTCCAAGGGAGGGGGTGAGCACGACACTCCACACCAGGGAGAAAGCCTTGCATTACTGTGTGGAGTTACAGACAGAAGAACAGGAAGCGAAGATTTCTCAGAAGAAATAAGGACATTTAAAAGCAAAATGGAAGGATGAGGTAAGTGAAGGAGGACTGCACTAAGGTAAAGGAAGCTATTTAGGAAAAAAAATTATACCTTTAGAACCCCTTTAAGGTGAAAAAAGAGAGCTTCCCAGAGGGGGGGTTAGCTCTTGTGGGGGAGGAGCCAAGACAGCCGCCGAGGGACCCCAGAAGAGGAGGATCGGGGCCACTCTGAACAAAACGAACTGCACAGTGGAGGCAAGTATGACATGTTTGTTAATAAAAAATAAAAAAAACCTATACAACCAAATTGAATGTACAGAGAATTTCCGTATGGATGTTTGTATAAATATTCATACAAACATTTGTTCAAAGATCTATTTATGTATAGCCAGGTTAATTCTCCCTCTCTTCTGCTCTTTTATCAGTCACTTGTTAGTTGTTTTACTGAATTAGTCTGTCAATCAATAATTGAAAGATTAGAACACAGGCTAGACATTGGGAGAGTTGCATTGTTTTGTGCAGTGATGCTGGTCTCTGCTCCTTGTGCAAATAAAGATGCATAATCGCATACTATAAGGGAGGAATGGAAGGCCCATGACCTCTGCACTGTGCAGCCAAAAGTGTTATATCCAAGAGGATATGGGAAACGCCAAGGCCTTCTGCTGTGTCTGCTGTCTATTACTTACCTGTAATGAAGTATATCCCACAATGTTCAGGCTGCTGGGTTCTGTAGAAATCTTCAATGCAGGGGTGCTCCATCCTCTTCCTGTTGCTGAACTTCCAGTGGTATGGGGGTTAATAGCTTCTGGTCTTCAGGCTCAACTTATCCAATGAGGACTTACCCCCTCCTGCCTACTTCTCCATTAATAAAAGTTATTTTGCTGATTATACGGCCTGTAACACCATCTATGAATCCTGTAACTTGCTCAGGCTCTCCCATATTCACAGGCAGGTAGGCAGTGTAATGTAACTAAAGCTGTAGAGCAAAAAATGTTTTTTCAGTTAATCTTTAGTAGGGCCCTTTCACACTAGAATGCTGTGTGGGAAACGCACGTTCCATTCTGGTTTCCCGCACTGCATTCAGATCTCACTGCCCTTGCAATCGACAGCGGGTGTCGGTGAAAAGTTAACACCACCCCAAATGCAAGCCGCAAATGCAGTGCATTTGTCCCATGCAATCTGACTGCAGTACATTTCTAAAAGTAGTGCATACACTACTTTTGGTGTGATGCAGTGCGATTTCAGCCCATTCAAAATGAATGGGCTGAAATCGCACTGCATAGAACTGCATGTGAATTGCGCAGAAACACACAGCACGTTCCTGTGCAATTCACATGCAGTTCCTAGTGTAAATAGGCCCTGACTTGCAAAAAAAAAAAAAACTTTTCGTTCTGCTTTAGAAAGTTTACCCTTTTCAGAAAAAATAAAAGGTGAACTAACACCCTACCTTGCCCCCGCTGTACTTACTTGGATAGGCGATGAGCTGTCCATGCCCACGCAAGCAGTCTGGGGATTTGAAATCCCCACTTTTCTTTCTCTTTTTCTTCAGGTCTTCTGGGATGGATCAGAGCGATTCTAATTAGTCAGCACAGAGCATTGGACTGATCTGTCCCGGAAGTGCTGCAGAAAAAAGGAGAAAAAAAAATGTTTATTTCAAGAAGGTCGGCGCTACCTATAGGCAAGGTAAGCGCTAGCCTAGAGCACACATCAGTCAGGGGCGCTGGGCTGCACAGTGGGATGTCCCGCTATATGGCCATGTTTATGTCTCTTCTTCTGGCTCTCCGGCCCCCCACCAACAATTTCATCCTATCAGCCAGGAGACAATTGGGAGGGGGGTGGCCACTACACTGGCTGTGTGGGAATTGACAACTCATCACCCATGGAGGTAAGTATAGCAGGGACCTGGGGGTTGAGGAGGCGTATGGCAGGGGAGTACCTACTTGGGTCGCAATTGCGACCTGGCAGCCATAGGTTTCGATAGGAACACTCCATTTACTTTGAAGGCAATGGAATCAGACCCGGAAGGAAGATTTTTGTTTATAAAAGGGTCTCTGTTTAATAAAGAATATACGTTGGTAAATATTTATTGCCCCAATGTTTTTCCCAGTTTGTTCTTAAAAAATGTATTGAAAAAACTTGAGAATTTTAGAGAGGGAAAGGTGATTATGGCGGGGGACTTAAACTTTGTGTTTGACCCTTATTTGGATACTCAACCCATTTCCCTCCGATCAGAAGGTAAACTTCTAAGGTCAGTCAAACAAAAATTACATCAGCAGCGTTTGGTAGATGTTTGGAGAGTTTTGTACCCAAGGGGGAGGGATTTTACATACTACTCCCAGGTGCACTCCTCTTATTCAAGAATCGATTATATTTTTCTAGATCATCTGCTGTTAGAAGGAGTGAAAAAGGCAGAGGTGAAGTCGATCACCCTCTCTGATCATGCACCGGTGATAATCAACCTAGAGTTGGAAGATATACCGGAAAGGCAAGGGTCATGGAGGCTGGACGAAACACTTCTAGATAATCAGATTATAGCAGATGACCTGGGGAAGGAATTTAATTTTTTCTTTTTAGAAAATAATATAGAGGATATTGCACCAACCGTTTTATGGGAAACACACAAGGTTTTTATGAGGGGAAGAATGATCGCAGAAGGAGCAAAGACGAAAAAAATTTGGACAGGCCAAAAACAACAATTATTACAGGATATTCAAGACCTAGAACAGAAACATAAAAGATTAAATGATAAGGAAGTAATGATGAAGCTATTGGGAAAGAGGGAAGCCCTGAGAGACATGTTAGAATTAGATACTAAATACATCTTTAATAAAATGGCTAAAAAACAATATAAATACTGTAATAAAACTGGGAAAATGTTGGCAGGACAGATTAAACCCAGGAGGAAGGCGAATTATATAGCTAAGATAAAAAATAAAACAGGAGAAATGAAACATTCTACCAGAGATATTAATAAAACTTTTATGGAATATTACCAACTACTATATAAGGTAAATGATATACAGGACCCCGGGGAAATCAAAGATAAAAAAGATAAAAAAAATAGATATTTAAAGGAAGTTAAACTGCCAGAGATAACCGAGGAAGACTCAAGGAGACTAGATGAGGATATTTCTAGAGAGGAAATAGACAATGCCATTAAAAATAGTAAACTAGGGAAAAGTCCCGGTCCCGACGGCTATACATCTTTATATTATAAGAAATTTGTTGACCTTCTGGGCCCATATCTTCACTTATATATCAACTCTATAGGGAGAGGCCACAAAATACGAGGAGAGGCCCTAGGCGCTTATATATCTCTTCTGGCAAAAGAAGGAAAAGACCCGACAATGTGCTCTAGTTTTAGACCAATATCTCTAATTAATGAAGACATGAAAATTTACGCGAGGATTTTGGCTGAGAGACTGAAGCCTTTTATGCCGGAATTAATAGGGGAAGATCAGGCAGGCTTTGTCCCGGGAAGAGAGACACGAGACAATATTCTAAAAACAGTTCTTCTAATACACGAAGTAAAGAAAAGCAGAAGGCCATCCTTGTTTCTATCAATAGATGCCGAGAAGGCCTTTGATAGACTAGACTGGGACTTCATGCTACAGACTATATACAAATATGGTATAGGACCCCGCATGATCAAATGGATAGAGGCCTTATACTCTATCCCAACGGCGCAAATTCAAGTGAATGGGACCCTTTCGGAGAGTTTTAGGCTCTATAATGCGACGCGTCAGGGCTGTCCATTGTCCCCTTTGCTTTTCGTGCTTTCCCTGGAACCCTTTTTGATTTCTATAAGAGCTAATCAGGAGATACAAGGCATAAAGTTAGGTGATCAAGAATATAAAATATCTGCCTTCGCGGATGATATTATGATATATCTAACAAACCCTATGCAATCTCTCCCAAGAACCATGGAGGAGTTGGAAAAATATGGATTAGTATCCAATCTAAAAGTGAATATGGAAAAGACGGAAATATTGAACATCTCGGTTCCAACAAATCATAGTAGGGTCCTCCAGAGTTTATATCCATTTAAGTGGAAAACAAGGGGGTTGAAATATCTGATCTGTACCAAGACAATTATATACCCTTGCTGAATAATATTAAAAGCGAATTGAAAGGATATCCTGCCCATAGATTATCATGGTTTGGACGTATAAGCGTAGTTAAAATGATGATCATTCCAAGAGCTCTATATATTTTTCAAAGCTTACCAGTGGATGTCCCTGGGGCCTTTTTTAAAACGTTAAGATCGATAACTCAGAGCTTTATATGGAACAATAAAAGTAATCGTATTGCGTTCCGAATATTAACTAGGACAAAAGAAAAGGGAGGTGTTTACCTCCCTGATTTTGAAAAATACTATGAGGCAGCAATATTAAGACGGGGGATGGACTGGGCATATGACCCCCAGCAAAAAAAAAAAAAAATGGGTAGAGTTGGAGGAGAAAATCTCTAGCGTAGCGCTGGGGCAGATTATCTGGATCCCAGGGCAGTTTAGAGGATTGAGGGGAATAGCAGCTCCAATCACTTTAAAAGCATTAAGTATGTGGGATAAATTAATTAAAAATATACAAGGTCAACACAATAGCCCCCTAATGCCATTAACTGGAAATAACTATTTTATTCCGGGAAAAGACAATAAATTATATTTAAAATGGACCACAGCTCCCTACTTAAGATTAAGAGATGTTATGAAGGAGAATGTCCTTTGTTCACTAAATGAACTCCGCGAAAGATACGGACCCACCCCATGGGAGGTCTGGAGATATAAACAATTGCAACATTTTGTAGGTTCCCTCCCAAAACCACTCCGGGGGGTTGGCAATCTCAATGCATGGGAAAAATTGGTGGACCAAAGGGAGACGGGTGGATATAGAATCTCTATTATTTATAAGCTTCTGATAACACAATTAGAAGTTGGAGCTGTGTGCCCAACGGAGAGTTGGGAAAGAGAATTAAATCAAATATTACCAGAAACTATGAAAAATAAGGTTATGGATTTTGTTCATTCCACATCGGTAAACACCCGAATAAAGGAAATGAATTTTAAGTTATTAGTTAAGTGGTACTATGTTCCAGCGAAATTATATAAGATAAACCCCCAGATCTCACCTCTATGCTGGAGGGAGTGTGGAGAGGTGGGAACCCATGCCCATATTTGGTGGCAGTGCCCCAAGATTCAACGATATTGGACACAAATAATAGATTTAATAAAAGAGATTAGCAAAATAGAGATAGCTTTAGATCCCTGGCAGTGTATGTTCCATGCAACAACTTTATCCAAGAAAAGATACAAAACATCAATTATTCCTATCCTATTGAATGTAACAAAAATATTAATACCGAAAAAATGGAAGGAAAAACAGGTCTCGTCGATACAGGAATGGTTAAAGGAGGTAGAAAGAATCAGAAATATGGAGGAGGATCAGTACTGGGAACCTAACCAGAGAGAAGCAGGGATTTGGAGAGGTTGGGAGGACTTTAAACAATCTCAGCTGTACTCAGAGTATATGAGTAGGGAAGACAGTATGTAGAAATTATTGGGAGCTTGGCAAAACAACCTCCCACCCACAAAAGAGAGGGGGGGAGATATAGATGAGGAGGGGGAGGGGAGGGGAAGGGGAAGAGAGGAGGAGGAGGGAGGGAAGTTTTTTTTTATTTTTTTTGCGTGGTTGTCGATGTTGTTTGGTGGGTGGTTTGAAGGGGAGAACTGTTAAAATATGTCCTCCCCCCTAAATAAAGAGAAAGGGAAAAGGGGGAAAATAATAGAATTAATCACAGGGAGAAATAGATAGGACCTACCACATAAATGCACTAAAATAATTATAGACGGGAGGGACCACGGGGAGAATGTATATGAAAGGGGGAAATGTGGGTGTTTTTTTTTTTTTTTGTAGATTTGATGGGGAGAACTGTTATATAGGTTCTCTCCCTTTCAATAAAGAGAAGGGTAATAGAATTAGTCACTTGGAGAAAAGATGGGGTTAATCACAAAAAGCACTAAAATAATCACAGAAGGAACAGGAAATGTACAAGAAAGGGGATACCAATCCCCAAAAACAGATGTTTAGGAGCCATAGAGCATTAACTAGGGGGAAAATATACACACTTTTATCTGGGGGGTAATGTTTTTTTTTTTCTGGTGTGGTATTTTCTTTCTTTTTTCCCCCTTCTCTTCTCTCTCCCCACCTTCCTCTCTTCTCGCCTCCCTCCTCTCGACATAGGGAGGGGAGGGGGGAAGGGCCAGAGAGGGAGGAGGGAAAGTGAAATAAATGAAATAAATAAAAGGTGTAGGATTGATCGATCGACAATGTTGTCTTTATTATTTTAGTGTATATTGTTTATATTTAAGTAGATTGTGAATGTATTTAATATGATTTCAATGTATGTTATTGTAAATGTAAAAGTAATGTGAAATGTATGTATGTAAAAATCCTTTTTGAATAAAAACAAATAGAAAAACAAAGCAATTGCGACCTGGCATCATGCTTTAGGAGGCTCTTATGGCTCCCTTGTACACCTGGATAGGAGGTGCGATGGGGCAGCATATAAAGGTACTGATCCCCCTTCAATTTCCTCCTGCAGCGGCTGAAAGCTAGCTTCTCCTCTTCTCCCTCCTGCAGACATTCGATGGTTGCAGGAGGAAAATCGGTTCTTCTATATGCTGCCCCTCCAATTCAGGTTTTGCTGCCCCCTGGCCCTTGTGTTCTCCTAGCTCCCCCTTGCCCCCCCCCCCCTCTACAACACTGCTGGATTTCACCCTTCCATCTCCCACTGGTTGCTGCAGGGGGGGGTGTTAGGATGGCGATACTTTTTTTTAATAGACTCTGTCCATTCATAAATGAGGCATAGTAAACTGAAAAAAGTTTCCTGATGCTTTGATTTATGAATGAACAGGAAGCTCTGTACAGAGCTATTCCTGTCCATTCATTTTGCGCAACTGAGGGATGTGTCCTCAATCTCCTTTCTCTCTCAAAGGTGGAATATCAGAAGTCTGTTTAGACTTATGGTAGTTCATCAAAGCCCCCCAACCTAAAAAACTATGAAAAAGAATAACAAATTAACCACTTGCTTACTGGGCACATATACCCCCTTCCTGCCCAGGCGAAATTTCAGCTTTCAGCACTGCGTCGCTTTAAATTAAAATTGCGCGGTCGTGCGACGTGCCTTACAAACAAAATTGACGTCCTTTTTTCCCCCACAAATAGAGCTTTCTTTTGGTGGTATTTGATCACCTCTGCGTTTTTTTTTTTTTGCGCTATAAACAAAAAAGAGCGACAATTTTGAAAAAAAACACAGAATATTTTTTACTTTTTGCTATAATAAAAATCCAATTTTTTTTTAAAAATATATTTTTTTTCTTAGTTTAGGCCGATATGTATTCTACATATTTGTGGTAAAAAAAACAATCGCAATAAGCGTATAGTAATTGGTTTGCGCAAAGATTATAGTGGCTAGGAAATAAGGGATAGAATTCTGACAATTTTTTTTTTTTTTACTAGTAATACGGCGATCTGCAAATTTTGTCAGGACTGCGATATTGCGACGGACACATCGGACACTTTTGACACATTTTTGGGACCATTCACATTTATACAGCGATCAGTGCTATAAAAACGCACTAATTACTGTATAAATGTGACTGGCAGTGAAGGGGTTAACACTAGGGGGTGAGGAAGGGGTTAAATGTGAGTCCTGGGTGTGTTCTAACTGTGTGGGGGGAGGGGGGTGACTGGGGGAGGTGACCGATGCTGTCTCCCTATGTACAAGAGAAACAGCATCTGTCTCCTCTCACTGACAGGACGTGGAGCTCTGTGTTTACACACAGAGCTCCACGTCCCTGCTCTAAAACTGGCGATCAGCGGGTACCTGGCGGACATCGCGACCGCCAGGCACGCGCATCGGCATCTCGGGGACGCGCTGGGTGCCCGTGTGCGCCCCCCAGTGGCCGGAAAAAACGATGCTGGAAATTCAGATTCCCAAAGCTGCCGTCAATTGAGCATATGCGGGGCCTCAAGTGGTTAAATTGTTAAAAAAAAAAAAAAACTACGAACACTAGTTGCCGAAAACTACCAGGGTGGCAAAGGTTGCACTTGCGACTGAGCCCTAGCATTCTGCCACCATAAGCGCCCTTTCACACGGGCTGTCCGTGTGCAGACATAACTTTGCTCAGGGGGGATCGCTCCGTCGAAAGGGCCTTAAGAGGGCCTACTTCAGAACATGTGAAAGGGTCCCGCTGTGGGACCATAATGAAGGGTCCTGGGATCAGTGGGAAGGGCCCCAGGCTCAGAAGGAAGGGAGGACAGGGGGCCCTTAATGGTTTCTTGCACCAGGACCCTGAAGGTTCTAGGTATGCCTCTAGTGTACAGTGTTAGTTCACCATTTCATTTTTTTCTTAAAAGTTGAACTTACCATTCAAAGATATCATACAAATAAGGGAGCAGTTTTACCTGCCAAAGTATAGTATATGCATTGCTGTCCACCCTGTCCTGAGATTGAAGCCTTGTACACACGACCGGCAATCCAGTCTGTTTGAAAACCGTTGGTTTTCCCAATGGGATTCCTGTCTAGCTTGCCTTGAAAAGCCATGTATACACACACCCACACAAAAGACCCGCCGTTCTTTTAACCACTTCAGACCCGCGCTATAGCCGAATGACGGCTACAGCGCGGGTCTGAATATCCAACATGCCGTCAAAAGACGGCCGGCCCTTTGGGCGTTCCCAGTGCGCGCTCCAGAGGAAGCCCTGTGTTGGCCGTGTCCCTTGGACACAGCCAATCACAGATCGCGGCGAACGGCCAATCAGAGTGGCTGTTTGCGATGCGATCTGTGCGGCGAATGAGAGATGATCTCACAGATCATCTCTCATTGCCGTTTTTACACAGAGACAGTGTTGTGTCTCTGGAGAGGAGGAGACCTATCTGTGTTCCTTGTACATAGGGACACAGATCGGTCACCCCCCCCCCCTCCCCCCACAGTTAGAACACACCTAGGATACATTTAACCCCTTCCTCACCCCCTAGTGTTAACCCCTTCAATGCCAGTCACATTTATACAGTAATTAGTGCATATTTATAGCACTGATCGCAGTATAAATGTGAATGGCGCCAAAAATGTGTCAAAAGTGTCCGATGTGTCCGCCATAACGTCGCAGTACCAATAAAAATCGCAGATCGCCGCCATTTCTAGTAAAAAAATTAAAATAATTCTGACCCCTATTTTGTAAGCGCTATAACTTTTGCGCAAACCAGTCGCTTATTGCGATTTTTTTTTTTTTTTACCAAAAATTTGTAGAAGATTACGTAACGCCCTAAACTGAGAAAAAAAATGTTTTTTTTTTTTTTTTTTAAATTGGGATATTTATTATAGCAACAAGTAAAAAATATTGTATTTTTTTTCAAAATTGTCGCACTTTTTTGTTTATAGCGCAAAAAATTAAAACCGCACAGGCGATCAAATACCACCAAAAGAAAGCTCTACTTGTGGGGAAAAAAGGACATCAATTTTGTTTGGGAGCCACGTCGCACGACCGCGCAATTGTCAGTTAAAGCGACGCAGTGCCGGAAGCTGAAATTTCACCTGGGCAGGAGGGGGGTATATGTGCCCAGTAAGCAAGTGGTTAAATGGCAAGAACGCGGTGACGTCAAAGACTACGACGAGCCGGCTAAATTATGTTCTATGCTACCGCGCATGCGTTGAATTGTTATCGAGCATGGGCGGTTTATTTCCCCTTCAGGTAAGCATACAGACAACCGGTTTTCTCGGCAGGAAACACTCTGTCGCGAATCCCGGCGGGAAAATCAAAGAAAGCAGGCTTTCTTTTATTTTTCCAGCAGTTTTCCTGTCAGGAAAACTGCTAGGGAGCATACAGACGGCTGGGATTCCCGGCCAAAATCTCTCCTGGCAGTTTTCCAGCCGGGAAAACCGGTTGTGTGTACGAAGCTTTATACAGCTCTTCCCATCTACATGGCCCTTTCTGGCAGGCAGAAGACCCGATTTCTCTGTGCTCTAGTTGAGTAAAACTTACAGATCTTCTTCTTGCCCCCCCCAAATTGTGTGACTAATTAGTTAAAGGAGAAGCAGCAGATTACTGAGCTCATCGCTGTCACTTTGTGCTCTCCTCCTATCAACATTCTCTATGTGCTGAAGACCAACTATTTGGCTCCTTGTGCTGCATATTCCCTCCCCCCCACCCAGTCTTTGCTGTACAGGAACTACAAAAAGTTAATACCCTTATATCTTGTCATTGTGTCACAGGGACAGAAAGTAAGGGGATGTATCCCTAATGGGAACACAGTCAGAAATGAAAACCCCAAAACACTATCCTAAATTGAACGGGTATACACTTGTATATGTAAAAGTGCCTGGGCATAGTTAAAGAATTTACGTACCACTGAACTCAAAAGGTGAAGATTTGCAATACTATAGGAAACATTTAAGAAATTTTTAAAACTGTATCTTTTTGCCTTGGATTCTTCCTGAAAAACTGCTGGTGTAGGAAGGTGCCTAGGCACTCCTATACTTTAAAATTTTTGGATGTACAGTGGAACCTCGGATTGCGAGTAACGCGGTTAACGAGCGCTTCGCTATACGAGCACTGTATTATAAAAAAATCCTAAGTCGGTTTGCAAAACGAGCAGGAGTCAGGCCAAATCAGTGTGCAGTACTGCGTTTGGCCTGAGGTGGGGGGGCTGAGCTGAATGGCGCCGATCACAGCCGATCATCGCCGTTTGTAAATGCACGGAAAGGCCCGAGGACAGCTCGGCTGACCTCAGCAAACCTCAGAAAGGCTTCAGAACAGAGTCTTTCATAGGTTTCCTGAGGTCAACCGAGGTGTCCTTGGGCCTTTCCAGCTGTTTCCGAGGCTCTCCGGTGCCCCCCCCCCCACCTCTGGTCGCATGCAGTATTGCATGCCATTTAAGTGAATGCGGAACAAATTATTTTCCTTTCCATTGACTTCAATGGGGAAACTTGCTTTGATATGCGAGTACTTTGAATTACGAGCATTCTCCTGAAATGGATTATGCTCGTAATCCGAGGTTCCACTGTATATCTGCAGTGTGAGATCTGACACCACTGCTTCTGACTGCCAGTTTCACGGGATTTGGAGTGAGATCTGGTAATGTCATTCATTTCTGTGCTAATTGCTGAAGAGGAATCTGCAGTACAATACAGTACATCTTCCTGATTCTTCTTTCATTTTTTCTGTGTATCTGTGCTTTGTGAAGCCGACCTGCTTTTTTCTAATTTACCCCCCAACCATTAGCAGATCATAAGCCATCAGGAAAACAGTTCTGGTATCAGAAAAAAAAGACCTATTCCTTTACCAATATGGCCACCCCCGTACAGAACCATAGAACGAGGTATGATAAGTCAGTAATGGGAAAAAGATCAGTTGCAGGAGACCACAGACAATACCGGTGACAAGTCCTTTGCCCTCTGCTTGCCTTTTTTGGGCACAGCTTCAATGAACGTGCTTCTTTCTTAACATACACTATCCTGTTAAAAGCATTGGGACACCTGCCTTTACACGCACATAAACTTTAACGGCATCCCAGTCTTATTCTCATTTGATGTATCTGTCCGGCGGCGTAGTGTATGCTGTTTACGCTACGCCGCCGCAAATATTATGGGCAAGTGCCTTATTCAGAAAGCACTTGCTTCATAATATGCGGCGGCATAGCGTAAAGTGCCCGACGTAAGGCCGCGCAATTTAAATTTGTGATGTGGGGGCGTGATTCATGCAAATGAATCATGACCCCACGTAATTGATGTTTTTTTTTGGACGGCGCATGCGCCGTCCGTGGACGTTCCCAGTGCACATGCGCAAAATCATGTCGCTATTTGTCAATGTAAATGACGTGATCGGAACTAACGTCGAGCCCCATTCCCGAACGATTTACGCAAACGACGTAACCGACGTACAATTCGACGCTGTCCCGGCGTCTATACTTAACATTGGCTACGCCTTCTATAGCAGGGGTAACTTTACGCCTCAATAACGCTTACGTAAACTACGACGGCCGGCCGCAAGTACGTTAGGGAATCGCCGTAAATCCTTCATTTACATATTCGAAGCTTAGAACGGTGGAAGCGCCACCTAGCGGCCAGTGTAAAACTGCAACTAATATACGACGGTGTAACAGAAATACGCCGCTCGTATATTAGCAGAATTCCGGCTTATCTTCTTTTCTGAATAGTAAAAAAAGATACGCCGGCTATTCTTAGTATTTACGCGGCGTATCTCTTGATACGCCGACGTAAATAGTATCTGAATCCGGCCCATAGTCCATAGGGTTTAATATTGAGTTGGCCCACCCTTTACAGCTATAACAGCTTTAATTTTTCTGGGAAGGCTATCCACAAGATTTAGGAGTGTGTCTATGGGAATGTTTGACCATTCTTCCAGAAGTGCATTTGTGAGGTCAGACACCGATATGGATGACAAGGCCTGGCTCACAGTCTCTGCTCTAATTCATCCCAAAGGTGTTCTATGGTATGAGGTCAGGTCAGTCTTGTTCCTCCACCCCAAACTCGCTAATCCATGTCTTTATGGACTTTGCTTGTGCTCTGGTCCAAATCATTAGTGTTGCTCACGAATATTCGCATTGCGAATATTCGCTACGAATATTGCATATTCGAGTATTCGCAAAAAACTTGAATATTGCGGCGAATATTCGCTATGGCGAATATTCGTATTTTTTCAAATTTATTTTTAAAACAGATCACATCCTAGTGATCTCCATCGACGTCTAAAAGCATTGCTGGTATGATTAGAGAGAGACCCTGGGCCGAGTAGCTGATGCGATTCTTTTATGTTGCCGAAAATTCGCATTGCGAATTTTCGGCAACATAAAAGAATCGCATCAGCTACTCGCCCCTTCTTTTGCATCAGAGCCAATCAGAATAACTCGAATATTCGACAAACGGAATATTGCGCGATTATCTTCTCCGCCCTTCTTTTGCATCAGAGCCAATCAGAATAACTCGAATATTCGGCAAAAGGAATATTGCGCGATTATCTTCTCCGCCCTTCTTTTGCATCAGAGCCAATCAGAATAACTTGAATATTCGGCAAAAGGAATATTGCGCGATATTCCTTTTGCCGAATATTCGAGTTATTCTGATTGGCTCTGATGGAAAAGAAGGGCGGAGAAGATAATCGCGCAATAGGAATATTGCGCGATTATCTTCTCCGCCCTTCTTTTGCCCCCTTATTCTCCTTTCTTTTAAGTAGAGTTAGTGTAGAGTTAGTGTTTAGTGCATATTAGTTTAGTAATACAGGAAATGATCTCCGTTTATGAGAATTTTGCAATCATTTTCGCATTAGCGAAATTTCGCAAAAAATTTTTTGGATAAAATATCACGAATATTCGATATTAGCGAATATTCTTCTATATATTCGCGCAATATCGCGAAATCGAATATGGCGTATTCAACACTACAAATCATTTGGTGGAGGAGGGATTATGGTGTGGGGTTATTTTTCAGGGGTTGGGCTTAGCCCCTTAGTTTACGGTGAAGGGAACACTTAAGGCGTCAGCATACCAAGACATGTTGGACAATTTCATGCTCCCAACTTTGTGGAAACAGTTTGGGGGTGGCTCTTTCCTGTTCTAACATGACTGCGCACCAGTGCACAAAGCAAGGTCCATAAAGACATGGATGAACGAATTTGGGGTGGAGGAACTTGACTGGCCTGCCCAGAGTCCTGACCTCAACCCGATAAAAACACCTTTGAGATGAATTAGAGCAGAAACTGCGAATCAGGCCGTGAATGGGGATTGACGTCATTGACGTTCACTGACAGAATTTGGAGCATGCGCACTGACAGTCGACGCATGCGCAGTATGTTCACTGCGGGATCGCGCCTAGTTTAAATAATACACGCCCCCTACCCGCCCAATTTGAATTCCGCCGGCTCATTTTCGCTACGCCGCCGCAACTTTAGGAGCAAGTGCTATGTGAATAACAGTACTTGCTCCTAAAGTTTCGGCGGAGTAACGTAAATGAGAAACGTTACTCCAAAATAAAGATTCGCTCTCCTACCTGAATCTGGCCCTATCAGACTAAATTCCGACCGTCCAAAACGCGGTGACGTAAAACACTACGATGAGACGATAAAAATGAAGTCCAGTGCTTCCGACCATGCGTCGACTTGATTTTGAGCATACGTGTTTTTTTTCTCCGCAGTTCCACACAGACAAACGGAATTTCCCATAACATTTTTTTCCATCAGAAAAAAGTAAAACGTGTTCTATTTCCAAACTCCAACGGGAAAAAAATCCTATGGGGCCCACACATGATAGGAATTTCTGATGAAAAAAATTCCATCAGACTTTTTTCATCAGAAATTCTTATCGTGTGTACAAGGCATAAGACTGGGATGCCATTAAAGTTGTGTGTGGAAAGGCAGGTGTCCCAATACTTTTGACAATAAGTACAGTGAATAAATGCTAACTTTGTCAAACACAGTAAATGCACATCTAGCGTTCTAATTGTTTGGGATCATATTACTGCCAATTTATTCCTGACTGGCCATAAAAGTAAAAATTAGGAAAGTAAATGATCTAGTAAAACACTGATAATTACCCCATATGTGGGCACTTATGGCAGAGTCTCTGAATCCCTAACATGGCAGCTACCCTTGTAAATAACCTGTGAGTGCAGAGATGGAAATAATAACGTGACAGTTTATTGTACATAGCCTACAGTCATCCAAAACTAGAGAGCATTACGAGTTCTTGGTATTTGAATGTTTATGTGTTCCGTGTCCTTATAAAGGAACATAGACCGTATAGTAATATAAAAATGTTGCATCAATCATCATGCATAAAAAAAGTAATTGAACTTTTCTTTGTGATGCAGGAGAACGGTACTTAATGTAAAGTGTGTAATCCGGTGGCCTGATCCTTCCTTAAAAGGCCAGGCGTTGGGGTATCAGTGTAACTCTAGGCCTGGATCGGCCCCTCCTACACATCACACTTCATACAGGACAGCTGTGTGGGTGACTTTATCACATATGCCACACAAATACCAAACATAGCTAACTCAAGAAAGGTTTGCTACAGATAAGACTTTTTTTTTTTTTTTTTATCTTTTACGTAAAAGTGCTGAATTGCACTTAGGCCTGTTTCTTGTAATACACCACTTTGAGCTTGTACTAATTCATTCTATATATTTCATGCTTTAAACTTGAATTCATCTGAAAAGTTTGCATTGCTCGGCTGTGAAACTTAAACATCCATCTGTCATATAGAATAATGTCATTTTAGCAGTAGTTAGAAACTTTCTGCAGCTGTCCAACTATCACAGAACGAATATATTTTGCTCATTTCAAAGGAAACATTGCAAAGATTTTCTTTTTTTTTTAAATGCCGAAAGCTGAGTGTCTGTTGCTGCTGTACCTTGAATTTCAATATGCAGGTGATCTACCATGTACACCAGGTCCCCTAAGAGTACCTATACCTTCTATAAATTTTAGATGCAATTTGTAATATATATTTTATAAGTCACTTACCTCCTGCTGGTAATATTTCTCATTGTAGGTATCCAAAGCCAAGCCAAGTTACAAGTGTCCTCTCTTGTACCCAAAGTATCTGCTGGTGTCTGTCTCACCCCTTCACCTCCCCCTAGCCTCCTATCTCCTCCTCTGTCGCTCTCCTCCCTGCTATTTTTGGCAGCTCCCCTGAGCTCCTCCTGGCTATTAATATTAGAAGTGAGAAATGCATCTGCTCTCTGCTATATAAGGTAAAGGAAGATGCTATAGAGAGAGATCCGTGTGTGCAAGATGCCAGGAGTCACAAAGCTGGCACCACCAATGGAAAGAGGAGATTTGCTTTTAACAAAGGAAACAGAGGTGGAATAGTAGGCACAGGGACCAGTAGTTGCAAGTTACAGAAGTGCGCAAACCACACACACTGTACAGGGTGCTTTCATTGTTCTGAGTCAGGATACATAGACATTAAAAATATGTGTGCTATGTACACTATGCTTTGCATAATAAAGCCACAAATTGTTGTGCAGCATGTATAGATAACTGTAGACTGCAAATGATCAAGCAATGATACCTCAATTATTAGATTTTGTCTTGCTGGCCGAGCTTTGCAGTATACATATGAGAAGAAAATACAGATTATTGCCTAGAAGTAATGCCCTTCTTACTGGTCAAATTTTGCAATATACATATACGAAGCAAATACCTGATTATTGCCGATATGTAATGCCCTTCTTACTGGTCGAACTTTGCAGTATACATATACAAAGCAAATACCCGATTATTGCCGATATGTAATGCCCTTCTTACTGGTCGAACTTTGCAGTATACATATACAAAGCAAATACCCGATTATTGCCGATATGTAATGCCCTTCTTACTGGTCGAACTTTGCAGTATACATATACAAAGCAAATCCCCGATTATTGCCTATATGTAAGGCCATTCTTACTGGCCAAGCTTTGCAGTATACATATACAAAGCAAATACCCGATTATTGCCAATATGTAATGCCCTTCTTACTGGCCGAGCGTTTCAGTATACATAAGAATCAAATACCCGATTATTGCTTATAAGTAATGCCCTTCTTACTTGTCGAGCTTTGCAGTATACATATATGAAGCAAATCCCCGATTATTGCCTATGTGTAATACCATTCTTACTGGCTGAGCTTTGCAGTATACATATAGAAAGCAAATACCCAATTATTGCCTATACATAATGCCATTCTTACTGGCCGAGCTTTGCAGTATACATATACAAAACAAATACCCGATTATTGCCTATAAGTAATGCCCTTCTTACTGGCCGAGCTTTGCAGTATACATATACCAAGCAAATACCTGATTATTGCCTATATGTAATGCCATTCTTACTAGTTGAGCTTTGCAGTATACATATAAGAAGCAAATACCCAATTATTGCCTATAAGTAATGCCCTTCTTACTGGTCGAGATTTGCAGTTATACATATATCAAGTAAATTCCCGATTCTTGCCTAAATTCTTACTGGCCAAGTTTTGCTGTATGTATGTATATATGTATATATATATATATATATATATATATGATGATGCAAATACCCACTTATCTCCTATATGTAACGCCATTCTTACTGGTCGAGCTTTGTAGTATACATAGAAGAAGTGAATACCCGATAATCTCCTATAAATAATGCCATTCTTACTGGTCGAGCTTTGCCGTATACATATGAGAAAACAAATACCCGCTTATTGCCTATATGTAACGCCATTCTTACTGGTCGAGCTTTGCCATATACATATAAGAAAGCAAATACCTGCTTATTGCCTATATGTAACGGGATTCTTACTAGCGGAGCTTTGCAGTATACATATAAGAAGCAAATACCCGATTTATTCCCTTTATAAATATAAGTAACGCAATTTAATTTAAAGTGATCTTTTTAGAGTGACATCTTTCTACTTGTTCTGAGAGCAGCCATAACATTTAATTGCAGGTGACTAGAAAATGATTGTCTCATTTAAAATGGAAACAACAGTACTATATTCTTGCCATAGTAATATCACTTTCATGAACAAGTCCCCAGAGAGATGGAACATCTGTAGGAAAGGGTTAACCGTTAGTTGTGCCTTTGTTTCTGGAGGAATGCTGTAAAAGCCTCTCCCTGTATGGGAATCTGAGGCCAGGCTCTGAATGGTCCCTCCCATGGATGGAATCTTTTTGGATAGTGCTCTCTGGCTATATGATTTTATTTAGGTTACACAGGTACGGGAGTAGTAAATGTGCTTTAGCATTGTGTGGATCAAGGCCTGTGTACTTTATTTGTCTACACGTAATGCATAAATGACAGACAACCTTATACGCCTGTTTTAATTCACAATTATTATTGAAAAAATGAAATAAAATATTGACATAGAAGGGGGTTATTTACTAAAACTGGAGAGTGGAAAATCTGGTGCAGCTCAGCTAAGAAACCAATAAGCTCTCAGGTCTTATTGCCAAAGCTTTAAGTGATATTAAAGTTTTTTTTTTTTTTGTTTAAAAATAACAAACATGTTATACTCACCTGCTCTACACAATAGTTTTGCACAGAGCAGCCTGGATCCTCCTCTTCTCGGGTTCCTGGCTGGAGCTCCTGGTAACTCCCTTCTGCCAAGTGCCCCCACAGCAAGCAGCTTGCTATAGGGGCACCCGAGCCGAGCCACTGCTCTGTGTGTCCATTCAGACACGGAGCTGCAGTTTGGCCCCACCCCCTCTCTACTCATTGGCTCACTGACTTTGATTGACAGCAGCAGGAGCCAATGGTGCCTGCTGTGTGTCTCAGCTAATCAGGAGAGAGAGTCCCAGACAGCTGAGTCTCTCGTGTACATCATTGGATAGAGATGGGTTCAGGTAAGTATTAATGGGGCTGAGGGCGGCTTCTGCATACTGAAGGTCTTATTCTTACTTCCACTGTTAGAACCACTAAAGTGGTTGTAAAGGCTCAAGGCAATTACGCTATACCGTCGTAATTGCCGCGGGATTCGGCCACTAGCCGGGCGGTATTAACCCCCGCTAGCGGCCAATAAAGGGTTAATACCGCCCACAATGCGCCTCTGCAGAGGCGCATTGCGGGTGGTATTACCGCGGTATCCAATTGTTTTAAATGGGAAGGAGCGGTATATATCCTTTCACCGCTCCAAAGATGCTGCTGGCAGGAGATTTTTTCTCTCCCGCCAGCACATCGCCTCAGTGTGAAAGCCCTCGGGCTTTCACATTGAGAATGCTGGGCAGGAGTTTTTCAGGCGGTATAGCAGCGCTATTTTTAGCGCTGTACTGCCTGAAAAACTCCTCAGTGTGAAAGGGGTCTAATACTCTCCTGAGCCCCATCTCAATCTAATGATGTACATGAGAGACTTGGCTGTCCAGGACTCTCCCTCCTCATTGGTTGAGGCAACAGCAAGAAAAGTTGGCTCCAGCTGCTGTCAATCACAACCAGTGAGCCAATGAGGAGAGAGAATGGTGGAGTCGAGCCATGGCTCTGTGTGTAAATGGACACGCAGAGCATGGGCTCAGGAGCAAGCCTGCTTGGGTGCAATCAGCAGGAGAAAGGGGCCAGAAGCACCAGCGGGGACCCGAAAACCACTGCACAGAGCAGGTAAGTATAACATGTTGGTTATTTTTTTTTTTAAGTATTTAATATCACTTTAATTGAAGCTGAAGTTAGAAGCTAATTGGCTACCATGCACAGCTGCACCAGATTGCAACAGTTTTAGTAAATTTCCCCCAGAAATGTCTTTGATTTGGAATTTTTTAGACCCTTTTCACACTGAGGTGCTTGAAAACTGCGAGAGCTTTTTAGGCGCCTTTAAAGGGGTTAGCGGTGTGCTTTTTTGACTGTCACGTGACTCAAAAAACTGCTGCAAGTACCAATTTGAGGAGCTTTTGAAGAGCTTTTCCGGAGCTTCACATTCATTTCAATGGAGAGAGGGGCGCTTCTGATACACTTTTTTTTTTAGCTCTCCAAAGATGCTGTTTGCAGGAGTTTTTTCTCCTCTCTGCCAGAGCACCTCCCCAGTGTTAAAGCATTCATTGATTTTAATTAGAAGAAGTTTTCGTGAGCTTTTAAGGATTTTTTTTTTTTAATGCAAAAGCGCTTGAAAAACTCTTCAGTGTGAAAGGGATCTTAACCACTTCCCGCATTGCCTATAGCAGAATAACGGTCGGGCGGTGGTTCAATTATCCTGACTAGGCATCATATGGATGGTGGTTCAGTTATCCTAACCCGCCGTCTCACACTCGTAGGGGAGTGCATCGTGGCGATCGGTGGTGCGGCATGTCAGTCTGACACACCGCTACACTGATCTCGGTAAAGAGCCTCTGATGGAGGCTCTTTACCACATGATCAGCCGTGTCCAATCACTTCTGATCATGATGTAAACAGGAAGAGACGTTGATCGCCTTTTCCTCACTCACGTCTGACAGGCGTGAGTAGAGGAGAGCCGATCGGTGGCTCTCCTGACAGGGGGGGTCTGCGCTGATTGTTTATTAGCACAGCCCCCCAGCGGGTGCCCACATTGGATCACCAGGGATTCTGCCAGGACCACCAATGAAGCCCCCAACATGGATGGCCAGATACGTCCCCCATAGCCACCAGGGATGCCACACACATGCCCAATATATGCTAATCAGTGCACACATGCCCAATATATGCTAATCAGTGCCCATATGATTCATTCATAATCCCAGATCAGTGATGCATAGCAATGCGACCCATCAGTGTCCATCAGTGCCACCTATCAGTTGCCATCCGTGTCACCTATCAGTGCCACCCATAAGTACCCATCAGTTACCGTTTATGAGTGCCGCATACCAGTGCCACCTATCAGTGCCCATCAGTGCTGCCTATCAGTGCCGCCTATCATTGCCCATCAATCATCAGTGGCCATCAGTGCCACCTCATTGGTGCCACCTCATCATTGAACATCAGTTGGGCCTTATCAGTCCTCGTCAGTGCAGCCATATCAGTGCCCCGTCATTGAAGGACAAAAACTTGCTTAACAGAAACAAAAAAAAACTATTCAAAATGATCGGTCTTTTTTTGCGCAAAAAATAAAAACCCCAGCAGTGATCAAATACCATCAAAAGAAAGCTCTATTTGTGGGAACAAAAAAAAAATTGTTTGTTTGAGTACAGTGTAGCATTATCGCGCAATTGTCATTCAAATTGCAACAGCGCAGGAAATTGCCTTGGGCAGAAAGTGCCTAGTATTAAAGTGGTTAAGTTCACATGTTGAAGTATTCAGAATTCATATGCTCCCATATATTGTAAGTCTGTATTCTGCATGAAAATTATTTCCAGCATGCTGAAAATGCTTTATTGTAATACGAAGTAAAGGTTGGTTGTTTTTTTATTCTGTTAAAGTAGTTATAAACCGCTTATTTTCTTCCCACATTGCATTTCAATTATTTGTAGCCTACTATTAAAGTGGTAGTAAACCGCATTTTTTTTTTAACCCTGTAAGCCAATGTCAGTTTTCAAAAGAATAAGCTGTCCAGACAGAGTTGAGACAAACCATTTCAGCTTCAATATTTTAGTTTAGTCCATCTAAACCTGCCAGTCTAAACCCAGCCATACATGGATTAAAATTTGACCAGTTCAGCAGGAACAGGCCGAATTTTGACCCATGTATGGGCTGGGAGTTGTTGAGCCTACTTCATGTGTTGGGACATTTCTGCTTGATCAGTGCCACCGTGTTGATCAGTGTATTCTGATGGTGGGAAGTCGCCTCGCTGTCAGAATACAAAGACTCGGCAGGGAGGATTCCCCCGTTCACCTCGAATGTCTGGATGGTAGAATCAAGTCATTGTTTTTTTTTCGTTCAACCCGCTAGTTGAACAAAAACATTTATCATCTATGTGCTGTCTACCCTCCCCCAGACTGACAATGCTGTGTCTGCTTTACTATTTCATCCAGAATGCAGACACCCTAAAGCTGGTTATACATAAGGAACTGGATGAGTTTCAATCCATGTATAGTCGATCCTACTCATGAAAAAGCTTGATATTTGTATCTTTTTTGTATATTTTTGCTCAATCAGTACATCCTGACGGTAGAGGAATCCTGCTCCAGACTTCAATGATACAGCAGGGAGGATTTCCCCTTCTGCCATTAATGCCAGGTACACACTATTCGTTTTTTTTCCCATTCAATAAACCTGTCAGCTCCAGTCAAAGCCGCTCTACTAACTATGCAAGGTTAGTTCTGCGATTCTCCCCACCAGGGTTGCAAACCTCCCGCAGCATTTTTTACTGACAAAACACGAGACATTTACTGGCAGAGTTAATTTTTTACTGGCAACCTGAGAATTTACAGAACTCCTATTGAAAACTAACACAGTGAATATTTGAACAGTATAAACATGATATGGAAACACTGACAATACTTATAACAAGGTCATTTGCTTAATTTACACAGCATGAAATTATCAGCCCCTGATATTTACTGGCAGTTGTAAACAAAAATCACTGATTTTTACAAACTGTCAGTAAATTTACTAGTGGTTGGCAACCCTGCTCTCCGCTGATCTGTTGTGTTCTGACAGGGGGATGGCTCCACACCAGAACACTCTGATCAGCGCTCTCTGCCATTGGCTGAGAGCGTTGATCAGGAGTAGTTCGGATGCTGGCTTTCCAGCATACCGTTCAGACAGAAGCCGGCTTCTGTCAGACAAACTGACACACACATGGGCTGAATGTTGGACACTTTTTTTGAACTGCCCACTGTCTCCCGACATTCGGCCTGTATGTACAGGGCTTAAGCCATGACCAGCTTAACCACTTAAGGACTGCCTAACGTCGATATACGTCGGCAGAATGGCATGGCTGGGCACAATCACGTACCTGTACGTAATTGGTTAATGCCCAGCCGTGGGTCGCGTGCCCGTGACCCGGTCCGAAGCTCCGTGGCCGCGGGACCCGCGGACCCGATCGCCGCCGGAGTCCTGCGATCGGTCACAGGAGCTGAAGAACGAGGAGAGGTGTGTGTAAACACACCTTCCCCGTTCTTCACAGTGGCAATGTCATTGATCGTGTGTTCCCTGATATAGGGAAAGGCGATCAATGGCATCACACATCCAGCTCCGCCCCCTACAGTTAGAAACACATATGAGGTCACACTTAACCCCTTCAGTGATCCTTTACCTGCATATTGGTCAGGGTCTTAAGTGGTTAAAGGGGTTGTAAAGGTTTGTTTTTTATGTGAACACAGCGTCTCCACATAGGGATGTAGTCCCAAGGGAGGGGGTGAGCATGCTGACTAACCCCCAGCCAGAACGGCTTAGATGATGAGGGCAAGCTTACTGAGGAGGAACAGGAAGTGGGAGATTCATACAAAGAAAAAATACTTTTAAAAGGGAAATCGAAGGAAAAGGTTAGTGAACCAACAATGCACTAGCTTAAAGGAATCTATTTAGAAAAAAAAAAAAAACCTTTACAACCCCTTTAAGAAAGGAACTCTATTAGTTGCTTAATCACTAGGTGAAATGTAGGGGGAAAAAAAACAAAAAAAAAAACGAAAGCAGCCTTTACATCTAAGTAATGATAAGCTGGAATAAATTGCATTTCTGTTTTTGGAATTAATAATACCGCTTTAAGCCTAGTAGCGTTCAGCCACAAATGCACAGTGGCATAGTGACTAGCACTTCTGCATGGCAGCACAAGGTTTATTGGTTTGAATCCCAACCATGACACTACCCACCTGCAGTTTGCATGTTTTCCTTGCCCTTGCGTGGGTTTACTCCCACACTACAAAGAAACACTGGTAGGTTTGTTGAATGTGAGTTGGGGACCTTCGATTGTAAGCACCTTGAGGGCAGGGACTGATGTAAATGTACAATATTTATAATGTAAAGCACTGCGTAAATTGTCAGCACTATATAAATACAATATTAAATAAATGAGAGATTATTGTTTCATTTCTGACACATTTGCCCTACAAGATTTATATGTGAATAACTTTTCTTTTGTGGCACAAAAAATAATTGTTTAAAGGTTTATGTCTACTAAAATATGGAATTAGCCAGGGAGATCTAGCATAAATGTAATTGTCATGCGTGCAAAAGTTTTCCAAGTCTGTTGGAGACATCTAGTGGACAACTGTCATCACACAGTTCAGTCAGTACAGTCCTTACCTGTGTTTTAGTGTCAGCTTACATTGTCACTGCTCATCAGATTCAGACCCTGCCTGTGACTGCTGCCTCTAGCCGGGCCTGGCCACTGAGAATTCATACACCCTAACATCAGAAGTTGAGATAGTGGGGCAACTTGTGAAGGAAAAAAAATATGCCATGGATGCATCTAATGTTGTCATAATGCCCATTATATTGCTGGTCATCAAGTGTAAAGATGGTTAATGTCTATGGTCAACTGGGGGTGAAAAATGACTGGCATTGGTGGTCAGCAAGAGAAGAAAAAAATCAGAGTTGATGATCAGGGGGAGGAAAGATGTCTGATGTCAGTGATCATGGTCAGGGAGAGAAAAAAAAATACCCAATGTTGGTGGTCAGGGGAAGCAAAGTTACCTGCTATCGGTGGTCAGCGGGCAAAAAAAAAGTCCAGTGCCTGGTCATTTGGGGGGAAAAAAATGCCTGGAGTCTGTGGTCAATGGGAGAGAAAAGAGGGGACAGTGGTGCTCAGTGGGAGAAAATGGAGCATGGGTGCTCAGTGGAAGAAAAAGAAGAAATAATGTTGCTCTGTAGTACGCTGTGTGTGGAGAGAGGCACCAGTGCTCTCTGGGGGTAGACAAAGGCAGTAGTGCTCTGAGAAGGGAGGGGGCGGCATTGATGCTTGGTGGAGGGAGAGGGGGAGCACTGGTGCTTGGTGAAATTAGGGTGGGGGACATTATTGTCAGTGGACTACTTACCCTTGAGCTAGATTCACATCTGTGCGGGTGGTGCTATTGCAGGACCCTCACAAATAGCGACAGCCGCAACCACGGCTCAGGGGTAGCTACTGTAGATAGTTGATAGAGATCCATTGATTTCTCCCTAAGTTTAGCATTGTTGTACTTTTCTCTTCTGCCACTAGGTACCTGGGTACTTTGTGGCATTAGATGTGAGAAGCACATTTCAAGGTCAAGTTATGGGTATATCTCAGCCAAAGGGCAGGGGTTTTCTTGAATCCCTTAGCCTGCTGGGAAAACCTAGTTTTTTTTAATGCCGACAAACGATCGTGTACGCGGCATCAGAGTCCAGTGAGAGACTAGGAGCTCAAGGAGCTGAACAGCTAAAAGTGGACATTGTAGTGAAGCTGAGAGAACTGTTGAACTTTGTGTTAGGACTGTTTGATACTATGAGACAGCAAACCTGCAGATACAGAAGTGGCACCTTGCTGGGCCTTGCCTTGTACAGCTGTCAGGGCCGATCCTAGGGTCACAGACGCCTGGGTGCAGAAATATTGCTAGTGCCCTCACATGGGCGTGGTCAACTCCTCCCCTTTACAAATGTTTCTATGGCTACGACTCAAACACAGAGATGCTCCCCTAAGAAGTCTTCATTAGTGTCCCCCATCAGAGTCTTCCCCAGCAGATGTCCCCCATCAGAGCCCCCCAAGCAGGTGTCCCCCATCAGAGCCCCCCACAGCAGGTGTCCCCCATCAGAGCCCCCCCCAGCAGGTGTCCCCCATCAAACCCCCCTACCCCCACAGTAGGTGTCCCCCAGAGCCCCCCCATAGCAGGTGTCCCCATCAGAGCCCCCCACATCAGGTGTCCCCATAGATCAGTACCTGTCCAATAGATCCCTGTAGCTCGGGCACGCTGGGAGCAGGAGCACATTACAGGGGGCGGGGCATGCGTGGCATCTTTGGTTACTTGGAGGGTGGCACTCGGAGAGCATTTCTGCTGGGATGATTGGCAGCAGCTGCGGCCAACCCAGAAGCCTCTCATCACACCGCCTATGGGAAAAGAGCCGACACACGCAGAGGGGGTGGGGCAGACAGGAGACTGCTCCACGTGCACTGGACATAATTAGTTAGTGGAGCCTAGTACTGGAACATGTTTCCGGTACTAGGCTCCTCTGCGGTACCCAGCCCGGATTCCGGGGACAGCAGGAGGTATGCGCTCTTGTCAGTTTCCAGCGGAGAGAGCAAGCGGGATGGGGAACCGTAGCACCCGCTACATGCGCTCCGCCATTGGACACAGACAAGGAAGAGGGACGGGAACACTTTGGAGCTTTGGCTTCCAAACCTCTGAGGCGCCTGGGTACGGAGCACCCCGTGCACCCTGCCTAGGATCGGCCCTGAGAGCTGTTGTCCTATTGAAGTCTTGGAATCTGCCTATTGAAATTGCAACCACTTAACCCCTTCCATACAGGGCATTTTCACCCCCTTCCTGCCCAGACCAATTTTTAGTTTTCAACGCTGTTGCACTTTGAATGACAATTGCGCGGTCATGCAACACTGTACCCAAATTAAATCGTTATGTTTTTTTCCCTACACAAATAGAGCTTTCTTTTAGTGGTATTTGATCATCTCTGCGGTTTTTATTTTTTGCGCTATAAACAAAAGAAGAGCGACAATTTAAAAAAAAACACAATATTTTTTACTTTTTTATTTAATACATATCACAATTTAAAAAAATATATATATATTTTTCCTCAGTTTAGACCGATACGTTTTCTTCTACGTATTTTTGGTAAAAGTTATAGCGTCTTCAAAATAGGTGATAGATTTATGGCATTTTTTTTTACTAGTAATAGCGGTGATCTGCGTTTTTTTTTTTTTGTGACCGTGACATTTCGGCGGACATATCGGACACTTTTGACACGTTTTTGGGACCATTCACATTTACACAGCGATTAGTGCTATAAAACTGCACTAATTACTGTGTAAATGTGACTGGCAGGGAAGAGGTTAACACTAGGGGGCGCTGAAGGGGTTAAAATGTTTCCTAAAGTATTTTCTAACTGTAGGGGGACTCACAGGGGGAGGAGACCGATGTGTGTTCCCCTGTACTGGGAACACAAATTAGTCTCCTCACCGCTGACAGAGGTGGATCTGTGTGTTTACACACACAGATCCACACTCCTGCCGTGATCAGCGGTAATCGCGGGTGCCCGACGGCAATCGCGGCCGTCGAGCACGTGCGCGGGATCACGAGTGGTGCCGCGGGTGCGCGCCCTAGAACGCCCAGTCTCATCGTGCAACGTCCAGTCTCATCGGCGAGGGGTTGCAGAAGACGTAAATCCCCTATGGCCCGGTATTGATGTGGTTAAGGGTGTCCTGGCCCTAACCCTCTTTCCCTTGCAAAATATAAAAAGGACCGTTAAAAGGAAAAAAAAAAAGAATTGGCATCCAAGAAGTGTGTGGAGCCCAATGACTTTTACCATCTTTGCACCTACTAGATATTGAAGGATGTCAGCTATCTTTGGCCTTGGAGGTCCTTATTAGACTGGAAGAGGCTAGAGATTCTGCTACTCTAGCGACAGAGGTGTGGGTTATGGCAAGTGCTGCTGAGGTTCTATCCTTTGTTTTGGTCCACTGTACATGTTCATGAACCTCTTTTGTGGAAAGAAAAGGCACTAAGCATCCTAGTAAAAACCTTCCCTCCCTCTTGCTGGATGCAGCAAAGGTAGTTGCCAATGCAGCAGGGGCTGTCAGCAAAGAGGAGGAGGGCTGGGACTATTGGTTCTAATGCTGCGTACACACGATCAGTCCATCCGATGAGAACGGCCTGATGGACCGCTTTCATCGGTTAACCGATGAAGCTGACTGATGGTCCGTCGCGCCTACACACCATTGGTTAAAAAAAACTATCTTGTCAGAATGCGGTGTTGTAAAACACAACGACGTGCTGAAAAAAATAAAGTTCAATGCTTCCAAGAATGCGTCGACTTGATTCTGAGCATGCGTGGATTTTTAACCGATGATCGTGCCTACTAACGATCGGTTTTGACCTATCGGTTAGGAATCCATTGGTTACATTTAAATTAAGTTGGCTTTTTTTTAACCGATGGATAACTAACCGATGGCCCCCACACACGATTGGTTTGGTCCGATGAAAACGGTCTATCGTGTGTACGCAGCCTTAGATGTCTTTGTCAGGTGCTGCGCCCACCAAATGATGTGGTAAAGCTTCTCATGTTTGTGAATGTGCCCTGGCTGAGACCTATTTGCTGCAGGCAGAGGTTGCAGGACAGGGGTACTGTCAGCAGCAGATGCATTGAAAAAGGCACACTATTGGCCTGTGTAGACCTGCTTGGGAGAATACACTGGCTTGTGCCTGTGTGCCAGAGCTGCCAGATGGTTTTAAGCTACTCACTCTTCCAGCACATCACCCTGTAAGCTGGTGCTTCCAAGAGGTTCTAAAGAGTTAACTGTTTTTCTCTTAGGCCTCTTTCACACAGGTGTAAGGTTCAGGACCTCCCATCAGTTTTTTAGGTGGACCTGAATGGACACTCCATGCAAGTCTATGGAGTGACGGATGTCAGCGGTGACATGTTCGTTGACATCCAATCTGCTCCGATCCTCTGAATCTAGACGAATGGATATTTTCCATGAAAACGAACAGGCGGATCTGTTTCATCCGATCCCCCATAGCGGAGATCTGACAGGTCTGTCCCTGCACAGTAAGCAGAGACGGACCTGCCATTTGCCAGCCCAGCGAGGATTAACAGAACGATTCCCGCTGAGCAAACCGTGTCCATCAAAAACTGACATTATGCCCTCAAGTTAATTAGGTCTGCCAGGTTAAAACTGTTACAATGTGTTGCGCTGTGTCTTCAAGCTGACCTGCTGGGCTGGTGGTGTCTAAGGAGAAAGGGTTAATGTTTTTCTGCTCTTTTAAGCAATGCTCCCCCCCCCGTGCAGATAATACCATATAAACAGTAGGGTTGCACTAATACTCATACAAATGCTCCGATGCTTGGACAGTCAGGAAACACGTGTGGGTTTAACTAATCTTGTTTTTTCCTTTAAGGGGGCGTGGCAACGGGTGTGTCCTATGGCCTGCATATTTTTGCTGCTGATAGGTGTCCCTCATTCCCAACTCAAAAAGTTGGGAGGTATGCATATGCGCTCTGTTTACTTCTGGAAATCCCATGTGATTTGCAATGTTACAATGGGTTGGGAAATTAGCCATCTACTTGTTTTACAGAATACTGTATATACACCACACAGTAAGGCCCCTTTAACACCAGGCGGATCCATCGCAGCGGAGTCCGCCAGCTCAGCGGGAGATCTCTCTGTGGATCTCCACTGAGGTGGCAGATGACAGGTCCCTCTCTGCTCACTGAGCGGGGAGGGGCTTGTCCAGCGCTGCTGTCTTCTATGGAGAGATCTGATGAAAACGGACAGCATGCCCGTTTTCATCAGATCTCATCCAATCCGATCCGCCATGGACGAATGGCAATGTATAGAAATCAAAATTTTGCTCCACTGGCTACAGAGGAGCCATAAAAACTACATTTGCCCTAATCCTACTAGCAACATAACACGGATGGTGTTACAGAACAAAAGGATTAACTTAAAAGTAAGTACAGAATAATGCAAAGAATCCAACTGCAATGTAAGAAGAATTTAAATGTACAATGTACCCCATACTCATTCACATGGGGGCCCTCCTTGTTAAAGGGGGCTTCCAGATTCCAATAAGCCTCCTGCACGCAAACCTCCAAAACCACCAGCCAGGGCCCTTGTCCTCATCAACATGGGGACAAGGTGCTTTGGAGTGTGTGGGGGGCAGAGCCCCCGTGCCCCAATGAACCCACTCCCCATGTTGAGGGCATGTGGCCTGATATGGTTCTGGGGGGCGCTCGCTCGTTCCCCTCCTTTGCTGACCTACCGGGCTGCATGCTCAGATAAGGGTCTGGTATGAAATTTAGGGGAGACCCCGCACAATTTTTTTCATTTTAGCATGGGTTTCCCCTTAAAATCCATTCCAGACCTAAGGGCTTGCATTTTTTTTTCATTCAGCTGTCAGCAGGGAACCCTCAGGTCTGGCGCTCAGGTGCAGGAGGGATCCTCTTACAACAGACAGAGGAGTCCTGTCCTGTGGCACGGGAGTAGGTGTAAGGACAGCAGGAGCCAGTGAGCACAACTAGGAGATCTCCAGGGAGAAAACAGCTGGGTGGCTGGTGAGTGAGACAGTTGGGGAGGACTGAGAGACAGCCTGAGAGGACTGAGGAGTGCCAGTCTGGGAGTGCCTTTTCAGAATCCCTTAACATTGTTCCACTGGATGCGAAATGTCACTTATCACGTTACGTGCCACCAGATGTGGAATGTCACTTGCCATGCTGCCTGCCACCAGGTGTAGAATGCCACTTACCATGCTGCCTGCCACCAGGTGTGGATTGTCACTTGCCACACTGCCTGCCACCAGATGCAGAATGTCATTTGCCACGTCACCTGCCACCAGATGCGGAATGTCACTTGCCATGCTGCCTGCCACCAGATGCGGAATGTCACTTGCCATGCTGCCTGCCACCAGCTGTGGAATATCACTTGCCATGCTGCCTGCCACCAGATGTGGAATGTCACTTGCCATGCTTCCTGCCACCAGATGCAGAATGCCACTTACCATGCTGCCTGCCACCAGATGTGGATTGTCACCTGCCACACTGCCTTCCACCTGATGCAGAATGTCACTTGCCACATTACCTGCCCCAGATGCCGAATGTCACTTGCCATGCTGCCTGCTACCAGATGTGGACTGTCACTTGCCACGCTGCCTGCTAACAGATAGGGAATGTTACTTGCCACGCTGCCTGCCATCAGATGTAGATTTTCACTTGCCACACTGCCTGCTAACAGATGTGGATTGACACTTGCCACGTCACCTGCCTTCAGATGCAGCTTGTCACCTGCCACTCTGCCCGTCACCAGATGCTGAATGTTACTTGCCACGCTGCCTGCCACCAGTTGTGAATTGTCACTGCATTGGTGGCAGCACTGGTCCATTTAGCACTGGGACAGGCCTCTGTGCCGTGGTGGGCTCTGAGTGAAGGCAGGAGAGCTCCCTGCTCCCTGCCACACCTCCAACATTGAGGCTGACAGAACATGTCACGTACCTGGTTGGAGGCCGAAATGCCGAGAGGGCTCCCCTTGCGGCTAAGTGCAGTACACCCCTGAGGTTGGGTACAGAGGGTGTAGTGCCCAGAGAAGCACAGGTTGCCAAAAGGATCCAGAAGAGAGAGCTGGTGAGTGTCTGAAGAATGCTGGAGAATACAGTAAACACCGCTGGGCTGCAGTCTCTAGAAGTCCTTGGTAATACTTGGCAAGGTGTGCACAAGGAGCAACAGTGGAAGCCGGCTGGGGATCAAACACTGTGGATCCAGGCAGGAGATGCAGGTTTGCAGGAATGGAGACAAGCTAAGATCTGGTGTTGGAAAACAGGCAGGAACAGATAACTGAAGCAAAGTCAGTGAAACAAGCCGTGATCAGGTGCTGGAGAAGGTAACAAGTCAGTAAAGCAAGCCAGGGGGTCAAACCAGGAGATCGGATCAGACAGGTCAGGAACAAGCCGGGTCACAACAGGAAATCCAAACAGTAATAATACAGAGACTCAGGAACTCAGGAAGGCTGACGACAATCCAGCAATTTGGATCAGACAGTGGCAGCCATTTATAGACCAGCAGGAGGATCTTCCTGTCACATGATGAGCCTATGGCTTCCATTTCTTCTACTGGCAAGATTGCCAGTACTTCTTCTATGGCCATTTCTTCTACTGGCAAGATTGCCAGTACTTCTTCTATGGCCATTTCTTCTACTGGCAAGATTGCCAGTACTTCTACGAACATTTCCCTGACAGTGCCCCCCCCAAGGGGCAGCCTCCGGATGCCACAACGGGCCGATGCTTCGGGATGTCTGCTGTGAAAGTCCCGTACTAGTCTAGGAGCATGCACATTGTTTGCAGGCTCCCAGGAACTGTCTTCGGGAGGGTATCCCCTCCATTTGATGAGATACTGGATCTGCCTACCTCTCCTCCGGCAATCCATAATGGCTTCAACCTCAAATTCAGTTTCCCCTTCTACCAGGACTGGAGGTGGAGGTGGCTCTTCTCTTCCAGGAAATGGACTGGGTACCACAGGCTTAAGCGGGGAGATGTGGAACACTGGATGGATCTTGTAAGTATTGGGTAGTGCCAGCTCAAAAGCCACTGGATTTATTTCTCTTTTAATTTCAAAGGGACCAATGAACTTGGGTCCAAGCTTCCGGGCTGGACATGAGAGCTTGAGGTTTACTGAAGAAAGCCAAACCTTGTCCCCAACCTTAAAGACAGGATTCCCTCTTCTTCTTTTATCATGAAACCTCTTATAGTCCTCTTGGGCTTTTCGCATGGCCTCCTGAAGTATCTTGTAGTTAGTTTGAATGAACCTTAACCGATCCTGGACAGCGGGGGCAGATGTTTCAGGTATAGTATTCGGAAGGAAGGAAGGGTGAAATCCATAGTTTGCCCAGAAAGGAGACTGATTGATGGCTGCATGCAAAGAATTGTTATATGCAAACTCAGCGCAGGGAAGAAGGGAGATCCAGTCATCCTGTGAACAAGTACAGAAGCACCGAAGATACTGTTCTAAGGTCTGGTTAGTCCTTTCTGTTTGACCATTGCTCTGGGGGTGGTACGCTGAGGAAAGACATACTTCAATTGATAGAGATCTCTCCAGAACTTGGAGGTAAATTGTACCCCTCTGTCAGAGACAATACTATCTGGTAGTCCATGTAATTTGACGATCTCTTTAATGAACATGTCTGCTGTCTCCGAGGCAGATGGTGTGCCAATCATTGGGAGAAAATGTGCCATTTTGGAAAGGCGGTCTACCACCACCATGATGGTGGTGCATCCCCCAGAGGGAGGCAAGTCTACTATAAAATCCATGGATATTTCTTTCCAAGGTTGTTCAGGGATGGGTAGTGGCCTCAAAAGTCCCCATGGTTTGGCATTGGAACCCTTATTGCGCTGGCACGTGGTGCAGGAGTTAATATATTTTCTACAGTCCTGTCTTAGGCTGGCCCACCAAAAAGAGCGCTGAACAAGTTCAGTGGTTCTCCGTATTCCAAAATGTCCGGCAAGTTTGTGATCATGTGACATCTTTAGGACTTGGAGTCTAACTGATTGGGGAACAAAAATCTTGTCCTGGTGCCATAAAAATCCATCTTGGCTTCTCAATGAGGACATTTCTGGGTCAGGGCACTGGGTTGAGGCTTGTTTAATCAAAGTCTTTAAGTCAGGTTGGATGAGTAAAAAATTTTGAGCGGAAAGGATCGTACTTGGCTCTGTTGTTTCAGGGGTGTTTGGAAACATTCGAGAGAGTGCATCCGCTTTCCCATTCTTGGAACCTGGGCGATATGTAAGATGAAAATTGAACCTGGAGAAAAATAAAGCCCATCGGGCTTGCCGGAGTCTTAAACGTTTGGCTGTCCTGAGGTACTCCAGGTTCTTATGGTCTGTAAAAATCATAATGGGATGAGCGGCACCCTCCAATAAGTACCTCCATTCTTCTAAGGCAGATTTAATGGCCAATAGTTCTCGATCCCCAACATCATAATTTCTCTCTGGTGGGCTCATCTTTCGGGAAAAGAAAGCAATGGGGTGAAGGAGAGCCTTGGGTCCTTGCCGTTGGGACAGGATTGCCCCTGTAGCTACTTCAGAGGCGTCTACTTTCAAAACGTAGGGCAGGGTTGGATCCGGGTGCTGTAGAATAGGTGCAGACGTGAACAGATTTTTTAATTTATCAAAGGCTGCCTGAGCTTCTAGGGACCACTGGAACCGGGTCGTCTGATGGGTCAATTGGGTGATGGGTGCTATGGTGGTGGAGAAACCCTTCACAAATTTCCTGTAAAAATTGGAGAACCCTATGAAGCGCTGGACACCCTTCTTGTCCGAGGGAGCTGGCCAGTTAAGCATTGCTTCCACCTTCTTTGGGTCCATTGCAATTCCTTCTGTGGAGATGATAAGACCCAGAAATTGAATAGATGTCTTTTCAAAATCACATTTGTCTGCTTTGACATATAGGCCATGTTTTCTCAGGGTTAGGAGTACTGTCTTTACGTGGGTTCGGTGAAGTTCCAAAGAGGCAGAAAAGATAAGGATATCATCAAGGTATACAATTACAAAGTAGTCAAGGAATTCCTGGAAGATATCGTTCACTAGATGCTGGAACGTGGCTGGCGCATTGCATAATCCGAACGGCATCACAAGGTATTCGAAGTGGCCGAACCTCGTCCGGAATGCTGTCTTCCACTCGTCTCCCTGGCGGATGCGGACAAGATTGTAGGCACCCCTTAGATCTAATTTAGTGAAGATACGGGGGGTTCGGAACCTTTGAAAGAGTTCAGGAACAAGAGGGAGAGGGTATCGATTTTTTACGGTAATTTTATTGATGTCTCTGTAGTCTACACATGGCCGTAATGTGCCGTCCTTCTTCTCCACAAAGAAAATACCTGCTCCAGCAGGAGAAGAAGAGCGTCGGATAAACCCCTTTTCAAGACTCTCATCAATATATAAACGTAAGGCTTCCAGCTCGTTCTCAGATAGAGGAAAGATTCGTCCGAATGGGATCTCAGCCCCTGGAAGCAGTTCAATCGGACAATCATAAGGTCGGTGAGGTGGGAGGACATCGGCCTTTTTCTTGTCAAAAACGTCTATGAACTCATGATAAGAGGAAGGGACAAGCAGGAGGTTATCAGGGGAAGGTTGCACGGCCAGACAGCTAGCAGGCTTACTGGAACTGGGAGGAAAACAATGTTGCAAGCAATAGTCTGAAGAAAAAGAGGATTTCCTTCTTGGCCTGTAGCCACGGAATTCCCAAGATGATGGGAAACATAGGAGAACATAAAATGTCAAAACGGATAAATTCTTGGTGGCCGGTATCAGTAGTAGTGAAGATGGGTATGGTTTCACGGGAGACAAGTCCAGAACTGGGCAAGGAACCATCGGCCAATAGAACTTCCAGTCTTTGTTTTTTCTCATAAAGGGGCACACCAAGTTTCATGGCCAGAGATAAGTCCATAAAGCAACTACATGCCCCGGAGTCGATAATTGCTGATAGTCGAACCTCCCTTCCTGCCACTTGAAAGGAGATGGAAAGAGCGAGGTAAGAATGGGAGGATACAGAGACTTGCAGATAAGTGGAACTTGGTGGGTAGGCCTTACTGGGTCTTATGGGGCAGCTGCGTAAAAAATGTCCAGCCCCTCCGCAGTACAGGCAGAGATAGGCCCGCCGACGGCGTTGTCTCTCATCAAAGATAAGGGGAGAACGGACCAGGCCAGCTTGCTTTGAATCTCTTTTGAGACCTGCAGAACAGGCAGGCGTGGGTTCAACAGCAGGTGGAGACCTGGGTGGCCTCTTGGTAGGCTGGAAGGTTTGAGCGCGTTCTGACCGCCGCTCCCGCAGGCGCCTGTCAAGCAGAATGGCTAGGTGGACAAGTTCATCAAGAGTGCCTGGAACAGCAACTCGGGCTAGTTCGTCTTTAAGGGTCTCAGATTGTCCTTGGCGATATTGAAACCTGAGTGCTGCTTCATTCCAGCTAGTATCAGTGGACCATCTGCGGAATTCCGCTGTATAGTCCTCCACTGGGCGTTCTCCTTGCCGTAAGGCGACTAAGGCAGATTCAGCGGAGGCCATACGCTGGGGGTCATCATACAAAAGAGTCATAGCCTCAAAAAAAGTGTCCATAGTGTTCAAGGCCGGGCTCTTTTGTTCTAGTAGGTTATGAGCCCAAGCTTGGGGTTCCTCGGATAGTAGGGAAATTATGAATCCTACTTTCACAAACTCTGAAGAAAAAAGTTCTAGGCTGGAGGGCCAGGTACAGCAGGCACGCATTCTTAAAAGCCCGAAACTTATTTCGGTCACCGAAGAATCGTTCGGGTGTTGGTACCCGTGGTTCAGGAGAAGGCATCATCACTGTATGGGTCGGGTTAGCAGATTCTTGAGGCAGGGAAGCTGATGCTGTGTTAGTGGAAGATGAGCTGGAGTCCACCAAGGCTGGAGCGATAGGCAAATGCTGCAGCCGATCATTCAAATAAACGTAACCATCCTGGAGTTTCTGGATGGCTTGTGTAAGGGTGGTGACTTGTTGGCACATCATCTCGAGCAGGGGAGCACCTCTGTCGGCCTCAGTCATGGCTGGATTGTACTGTCACGTACCTGGTTGGAGGCCGAAATGCCGAGAGGGCTCCCCTTGTGGCTAAGTGCAGTACACCCCTGAGGTTGTGTACAGAGGGTGTAGTGCCCAGAGAAGCACAGGTTGCCAAAAGGATCCAGAAGAGAGAGCTGGTGAGTGTCTTAAGAATGCTGGAGAATACAGTAAACACCGCTGGGCTGCAGTCTCTAGAAGTCCTTGGTAATACTTGGCAAGGTGTGCACAAGGAGCAACAGTGGAAGCCGGCTGGGGATCAAACACTGTGGATCCAGGCAGGAGATGCAGGTTTGCAGGAATGGAGACAAGCTAAGATCTGGTGTTGGAAAACAGGCAGGAACAGATAACTGAAGCGAAGTCAGTGAAACAAGCCGTGATCAGGTGCTGGAGAAGGTAACAAGTCAGTAAAGCAAGCCAGGGGGTCAAACCAGGAGATTGGATCAGACAGGTCAGGAACAAGCCGGGTCACAACAGGAAATCCTAACAGTAATAATACAGAGACTCGGGAACTCAGGAAGGCTGACGACAATCCAGCAATTTGGATCAGACAGTGGCAGCCATTTATAGACCAGCAGGAGGATCTTCCTGTCACATGATGAGCCTATGGCTTCCATTTCTTCTACTGGCAAGATTGCCAGTACTTCTTCTATGGCCATTTCTTCTACTGGCAAGATTGCCAGTACTTCTTCTATGGCCATTTCTTCTACTGGCAAGATTGCCAGTACTTCTACGGACATTTCCCTGACAGAACACCAGCTGTGAGGGCGGAAGAGAGGTGATGTGGGGGGTGGAGAGAAATTATGTCATCTCTGCTTGCCCGTCCGCTCACTTCTCTGATCCACCTGGCTCTCATGCTGGCCGCCTGGCTCTCTCATGTCATCCGCCTGGCTTTCTAATGCCACCCGCCCAGCTTCTCATGCTGGTCACACCTGCAGCCCGGCTGCAAAGAGTCCACGGCCTGGTAGTGGGACGCGGCCCAGTGGTAGGGTACCCCTGCTCTATATTACATAAAATTGCAATAGTGTCTACTAAATGGGTTAATTTTGTTTCTTCTCCAAGAAAGGGGAGTTCTTGTAGCAATACTTTACTCTTGCCTCGGAACCATTATATCATTTATTAAAGTGTTTGTGTCATGTAACACATGCATTGTTGTTTGTTTGCCTTTAAAATATTTTGCTCATTCCATAGCTAGGGGATGCACCCTACAGCAATGTTTTAGACTTTAGAGCAAGCTACTTGGGACAGTGAAGTAGACATTTGGTTGCATCGTATGGATCATAAACCTCAAACTCTCAACACTGCAGCTCTTAGCCCCAACGGCTATTTCCCTAACCCAGGGCCTGCCATTAGACCCAGGCAGCACTGTGAGAGGGGAAGCAAATTGAACCACAGCCACCTCTTCTTCACCTCTATTTACCCAGCAAATTGACAACCAAGATTTTTTTCCAGCGGTTTTGTGTGTCATGATAACAGTTGCCCACTGGCTGCTCCGCTTGCCCCTATACTACCCTAGCCTAAGGTGACCAGATTTTTTAAATTAAATCCAGGGACATTTTTTTTTAAACTAGTAATGGTGGCAATCAGCGACTCTCGGCCTGAGGCCGCCGCCCACCTCACAGCCTGTCAAGTCTTATGCCGCATACACACGATCACTTTTCGGCATTAAAATAAAAGGCATTTTTCAGCATGTCCAAAAAACAAAGTTTTTCCAACTTCATAATTAAAAACGATGTTGCCCACACACCATCGTTTTTGAAAAATGATGAACAAAGCGCGGTGACGTACAACACGTACGACAGCACTCTAAAGGGGAAGTTCTATTCGCCTTTGGGCTGATTCCTTGTTAGTAAAAGACGATTTGCGCTTTTTTGTCTGTTACAGCGTGATGAATGTGCTTACTTCATTATGAACGGTAGTTTTACCAGAACAAGCGCTCCCATCTCATAAGTTGCTTCTGAGCATGCGCGGGTTTAAAACATTGTTTTTAACGTCATTTTAGCCCACACACGATTATTTTTTACAACACAAAAAACAACATTTTCAAAAACGACATAAAAAATTGAAGCATGTTTGAATTTTTTTTTTGTCGTTTTTCAGAAGACAAAAAACGATGTGAAGTCCACACACAATCATTTTAAATTACTTTTTAAAAAATGTAATTTTATTTCATCACAAAAAACGACCGTGTGTATGCGGCATTACTCTCCGGGCCCCGGCTACTACTGGGTGGGGAGCAGAGGAAGATCACTCCGCCAGGGAAGACAAGAAGACTAGCAGGCAGGCTGCTGGCCAGGACTTGAGCCAAGCAGAAGAACATGCAAGTGGAATAGGCATGCCCTTGAAACTGAAGAAATATTCCCTCTGCTCTGACCAGCACATGATCATCAGAAAGGGGCATAGATAATGGAAAAAATACACCCTTCTAAGCTAGTAGGAGTGGGGGTGTGCAGTTTAGATATTTTTATTTTAATCTGCACAGTCTGAAATTGCCCCAGCCCCTGTTCAAATCCAATCTGGGGACAAAACCAGGGACAGACTTGGTCCGGGGACAATGTCCTCAATCCGGGGACTGTCCCCTGAAACCGGGGATGTCTGGTCACCCTACCCTAGCCCACCCCTATACTGCCCTAGCTTGTCTATATACTACCCTAGCCTGTATATTTACTACCCCAGCCTGCTCCTATACTGCCTTAGCCTGTCCATATACTACCCTAGCCTGTCTATATATGGCCCTAGCCTGCCCCTATACTGCCCTAGCCCACCCCTTGGAATCGAACATAATGGTATGGCATATATTTTTGCATACAGACAAGGTGCTGTTGCATGTAAATCTAACTTCCTGATAAATAACATTTTAGTTTTAATTATCATGATATATAAAATAATGGATGTGGGGGCCTTTTGGTAGGCATGATTTTTTTTGGGGGGTGGGGCAGCATTTTATTCTTGGACCCAGGCAACACAATGTCTTGGGCCAGCACTGCCCTCACCCAAGGTCAGTACACTGCACCTATCTCCTCTCAAGACAGTCTGCCTATTCATCCCTCAGCACGTCAGGCTTTTGCACTGTAGCAAACTGTAGACACCGTATGCAGGTAATAGACAACTCATCTTACCACGAAGCAAGTCAATTACCTCCTACTAGACATGTGCAGAATGAAAAAAATTGTTTTGTCTCCTTACTTAAATAATCTTATTTACTTAGATTTGTTTAAAAAAATTGTGGAATTTGTTTCTTTTTGTTTATTAGTTTTTGAATCTGGTTCGAAATCAGCATGTAAATTTGAATTGATATTCAAATTCAGATTTGAATTTTGGAACACAGTTATATTATTTCTATTTTATGCTATTCTATTGTTTTTTCTATTCAATTATTTTCTATTCTATTCTTTCGTTTTTCTATTATTTTCTATTCTGTTCTAATCTATTCTATTCAAAATTCAAAGACGGTTATATTCTTTCTATTTTATTTATTTTCTATTCTATTCAGATTTAAATTTATTCTATTCAAAATTAGAATTTCTGAAGATGGTTATATTATTTCTTTCTATTTCAATCTATTCTAATCTTTTATATTATATTATATTTTATTTTCTATTCTATTATAATCTATGCTGTTCAATTTAAATTTTATTCTATTCAAAATTTGAATTTTAGAAGACGGTTATAATCCATTTTACTATATTCTATTGTTTTTTCAATTCTTTTCTGTTTTTTTTTTCTATTCTATTCTATTTGAAATTTGAATTTTGAAAGACGGTTATATTCTTCTATTTTATTACATAGTTACATAGTAGGTGAGGTTGAAAAAAAGACACAAGTCCATTAAGTCCAACCTATGTGTGTGATTATATGTCAGTATTACATTGTATATCCCTGTATGTTGTGGTCGTTCAGGTCCTAATCTAATAGATTTTTTAAACTATTGATGCTCCCCACTAAGAGACCACCACCTTGTAGTCTTGTAGAGCTGAATTATAATTTTATCTCTAGAGTTGATCCCCCTTTTTTAATGCATGCTAATATTCTGTTTGCTTTGTTAGCAGAAGCTTGGCATTGCATGCCATTGCTGAGCCTATCATCTACTAGGACCCCCAGGTCCTTTTCCATCCTTGATTCCCCCAGAGATTCTCCCCCTGTGTATAGATTGCATTAATATATTTGCCACCCAAATGCATTATTTAAAAAATGTCTGCATTAAACCTCATTTGCCATGTAGTTGCCCACCCCATTAATTTGTTCAGGTCTTTTGCAAGGTTTCCACATCCTGCAGAGAAGTTATTGCCCTGCTTAGCTTAGTTTTGTCCACAAATATAGAGATTGAACTGCTAACCCCATCCACCAGGTCATTTATGAACAAATTAAAAATAATCGGTCCGAGCACAGAACCCTGGGGGCCCCACTTTCCACCCCTGACCATTCTGAGTATTCCCCATTTATAACTACCCTCTGAACTCACCCTTGTAGCCAGTTTTCAATCCATGTACTCACCCTATGGGCTATGCCAATGGACCTTAGTTTGTACAGTAAAGGTTTATGGGGAACTGTGTCAAATGCTTTTGCAAAACCCAGATACACCACGTCTACAGGCCTTCCTTTATCTAGATCGCAGCTCACCTCTTCATAGAAGGTTAATAGATTGGTTTGGCAAGAACTATTCCTCATGAATTCATGCTAATTACTACTAATGATACCATTTTCATATTTTTGCATACTTATGCCGCGTACACACGATCATTTTTTGTGATGAAAAAAAACGACGTTTTCTGTGAAGTAAAAAACGACGTTTTTGAAACGTCACTTTTCAAAGACGATGTTGCATACACACCATCGTTTTTTTTCACAAAAAGCGAGGTTACGTTCACCACTCTTTTCCATTGAAGCTCGCTTCATAACTAGCTTCTGGGCATGCGCGGGTTGAAAAACGTCATTTTAAACAACGTTTTTGCTACACACGGTGACTTTTTGTGAAACAAAAAACTACGTTTTGAAAAACGACACAAAAAATTCAAGCATGTTGGAATTTTTTTTTGGTCGTTTTTTTGAAGACAAAAAACGACGTTTTGCCCACACACGATCAATTTAAATGACGTTTTAAAAAACAACTTATTTTTTCATCGCAAAAAACGACCGTGTGTACGCGGCATTAGATGTTAGGCTAACTGGTCTGTAATTCCCAGGGATGTATTTTGGACCCTTTTTAAATATTGGTGCTACATTGGCTTCTTGACTGAGTTCCTGAAGTACTCTTGGGTGCAAGCCATCTGGTCCCGGTAATTTATTAATGTTAAGTTTCCCAAGTCTAATTTTAATTCTGTCCTCTATTAACCATGGAGTTGCTTCCTGTGATGTGTCATAAGGATAAACACTGCAGTTTTGGTTACTGAAGCCTCCCCCCGATTCCCTTGTGAAGACTATGAAGAAGAATAAATTCAATACCTATACCTCCCTATACCTTGTAACCAGATGTCCTTCATCATTTTTTTTGGGGGCCAATATTGTCTGTCCTCCCTTTTTGACTGTTTACATACTGTAAGGGGTTAGCTTGGTAGCGGGGGTGTGTGACCCCCTGGATGGATTCACTACACACTGAACTATACAGAGAGGCAGCCGAAGACGGTTGAAAACAAAGGCCCAGATTCACAGAGCGATTACACCTGCGCAACAGGAGATGCGCGTGCGTAAGTCGAAATGTGCGCGTGCGTTTCGTTGCGCGGCATCCCCAGAACGAGATACGCAAAAACATTTTTTGTCCTGCGTAATTTCGTTAGACTGGCGCATCCTTCCGCGCAAAAGTGCGCTAGACGCACCATTGATTTGCTAGTCAAATATGCTAATGAGGGACTTACGGGGATCCACAAAACAACGTTGGGGCAGCGCAGGCGATGCAGTGTGCGCAACAGCAAAATGTCCTGTCTAAAATTAGAGCTGATAAAAGCTGGTCTAAAAAAAGAAAAAAGTCTACTTGTTAGATAAAGCAACACTGTTAGTGAGGAGCTCAGCAGTCACACGTGTTGCACAACAATCTGTGTGCCAACATGCCAGGGGCATCGTCGCACATAGCTATACTACTGACTTTAGATGAACAAAGAAGGATGAGGGCACGGAGGATGGCACGGAGGAGGGCACAGGAGAGGATATACCGCACCCGCATAGACCTGTTTGGCATGAGTGATTCTGAGGTGTATCGCATCTTCAGATTCACCCCTCATGTCATCCTGGAATTAACCACAACCCTGCAGGAGGACCTCACCAGCCCAACACACCGCTCACATGCAGTGCAGCCACTGGTCAAGGTCATGGCAACACTCCATTTTCTTGCCAGTGGCTCTTTTCAGCGTACAAGTGGAGTGGTGGCTGGGATGTCACAGTCCTCCATGAGCAGATGTGTGCACCAGGTTGTCCCTGCAATCCTCAGACGCATGGCCAACCAAATCATCAAACCCACCACTGAGGAGCTGCGGCTGAAGGCAATGACAGATTTCTACAGAATTGCCAGATTCCCACGCACTGTGGGGGCCATTGATTGCACACATGTGGCACTCCAGCCCCCCCAGGAGACAGAGCACATGTACCGCAATCGGAAGCATTGGCATTCCATCAATGTACAGGTGATAGTCGATGCCCAAGGCCTCATATGGCACGTCCGTGCCAAACACCCAGGGTCCAGCCATGACAGCTACATATACAATCAATGTCACATCCGATTGGAATTCGATCAGAACGTGTATGGGGACAGCTGGCTGGTTGGTGAGTGACATGGGTGGCAGGCATGACTATCCCCTCCCATGATGCACATCACAAGGGGCACATGCATGACTAACATCCTCCTGTCTTTTCCCTTACAGGTGACTCTGCATATCCACTGGGACCCCATCTCATGACTCCTATCCGGAACCCCCAAACCCCAGGAGAGGAAAGATACAATCAAGCACATGCCCAAACATGAGCAGTGGTGGAGCGCATCTTTGGCCTCCTAAAGTCACGTTTCCGATGCCTGGATAAGTCTGGGGGTACCCTCTTGTATTCCCCAAACTTTGTGTGCCAGATCATCGGTGCATGTTGCATGCTGCACAACTTTGCAGAAAGAAAGGGCCTGCAGATTGACCTTCGTGATGACCTGACCCCTGAACCAGACAATCCCCCCCTAACCGAGGCTACCCCGTCTTCTGAGGGAAGAGCAGCCAGGAGACAGCTCACATTGGGCATCTTTGCACGTTAAACATACACGTTAATCATGGCACAATGAGAATGCATGCATGCACACCACTGTGGTCCCTAGCACAGACACACCACATCCACATCAAATTGGATTGGCACCAGTCCACCATGCTGGACTTGTGATCAGCAACGCCACGCCAAGGCTCCAATTATGTCACTGTACATTCATACACCATTCATACGGACCTGGGGATCACTTCTCCCTGGTCCTGGGGAACCCTTCTCCACCAAAATAGAGGGTGACACCCCTTTTCCGGCAGGAATGTCACCCCCACATTCACACAGCATTCACAACACAAAAAAAAAAAATGACCAGCAAAAGCAAAAAATTTCCAGCAAAAAAAAATAAAAATAAAAAATGACAAAAAAAAAAATGTGTAAAAAAAAAAAAATGGGGGAAAAACAAATTACTGCCCTCTGCGTGAGCCACGCCTGGGGCGCCCCCGGCCACGGCCCCGGCTTCTCAGGGGAGACTCATGGGGAAGGGGTAAAACCGGGGAAGGAGGATCAGCCCCTGATCTCTGCCCACCTGGTGACCTGCCCTCCAAGGCCACGGCAATTCTGTCCAGGGCAGCACCAAGTGTTGCCGTGTTGGCCTGGATAGCCAGGGTAAGGGCCCTCACATCCTGCCCAACGCCTGCTGATGTCGTCTGCAGTTCGTTTAGGCAGGTTGTGAAAGCCCGGGTGTGGGAGTCCAGGTTCCCCAGCGTATCCTTGATGGAGGACAGGCTCTCCTCCATCCGCACCAATGTCTGGCTGACCTGTCCCAGATGGCGGGTCTGGAGGAACTGGTCCCTTCTCATGGTGGCGGGCAGGAGATCGGCCAACCCCCTGGTGGTCTGGGATGACATCCTGCCTCCAGCTGATGCTCGTGGCCGGGGAGAAGGGGAGGCCCTTGTGAGGGGAGCCATGTTGGGGGAGGAGGGGGGGCTCCCCCTTAGGGAGGCCTGCCTGCTGCCAGCCAGAGGGGAGGAGTCCTCAAAACCCAAACGTCCAGTGCCTGACATGGACTCCTCCTCCTCATGATTCTCCTCCTCCTCATGATTCTCCTCCTCCTCATGATTCTCCTCCTCCTGTTGAACCTCCTCCGCGGACTCCGGCCTTGTTGGGGGGGCCTCATTAGGCTGCTGTCCTGGGGTTGGTGCGGTCAGGCCAGATGGCCCTGCACCCTCCTGCACATCTGTGGATGACACAAAACATTCACAGGTTGGAGGATCCACACACTTGCCACATATTCCCTTTCACCCCCTCCCCCACACATGCTACACACCTGATATTAAAAAATAAAACAACTTACCTGGCACCACGGGCTGGGGACTGGAGTCAAAGCCGGGCAGGCCCTCAACTTCATGCCGATGAAAGGTCAGGGCCACCGCACGCTCCTCCGCTGTCAGGCTAATACGGCATGGTGGGCCCCCTCCTGTGCCCCTGGCATGGGCATGCATTCTGGCCAACTTCTTTTTGACCAGACGCCGGAGGTCATTGATTTTTTTGTCAATCCCAGACCTGGTCCGTGTCTCCCCCTGCCCCGCAGAATTCACCTGGTCAGTGATCCTATCCAAAATCTCCCTCCTCCTGGCCGGGGTGGTGTTGGCACTCTCTGGGCCGTGGAGGTAACGCCCATACTCGCTAATGGCCCGGGCAAGAATCTGTTTTTCCACAACTGTAAAATTCAGCTTTCGTTTTCTCTCAGTCATCCTTCCCAAAAAAAAACAGTCCCAGTCAACAAAATTCACGCACACAAACAAGCACAACCAATCACAAAAAAACACACACACAGAGAGAAAACTACTCACCAAGAAACAGTCCCCAAAAAACAAAACAAAAATACAGCAGGAAAAGAAACAAAAACAAATATATCAATCAAACAAACAGTCTCTCAAACACTTATCAAAAACCACTTTCACAAATCTACTAACAAACACCTGATCACACAGAACACTAATCTGACAACTACAAAACACACCGCAACGAACAACAAGAACAAAAGCACTTGGTTAAATGGGAAGGGACAAAGGGATGTACTTTTGCAAAGGAAGTGCGTTTGTGTGTGTCTATTTATACTGTTTGCGTAGTTCACAACGTTGCCCTAGTCCATTTCCAATTTCACTGATTGCGCCGCTCCCGAGTTGTGAGCATGCGCACATCGGAGCTGACATGATCTCGTTCAAGCGCGCATGCGCGAGCCGGCCGGCCCTTCATTTGCATGGGGTCACGGCTCATTTCAATGTAACACGCCCACGTCCTTCCCAATTTGTATTACTCCTCCTTACGCCTCTGAAAAAACGTTACGCATGCGCAATTTCCGGCGCAAAAGCTACGAGAATAGGGTGATTACGCGGTAAAAATTCCGCAAGTCTAACGTAAAGGCGGTGTGCTACGCCGGTCTAATAATGCGCAGATGTACCTGAATCTGGGCCATAGAGTTTGGTTTATTCTTTCGTATTGCTGGAAATAAGTGCAAGCATCCAAACAGCATAAACAAAACAAAACATAAAATAAACCCTGGCCACTTGGGGCGTCTACCTTCTATGGAGTCTGGCACAGCCTACTGCTGGGCAGACACTGCTGGTCATACAGCAGAGAAACAATAGTCTTTTTGATTTTTACCACACAGAAAAATCAACAACCACCTCACCTCTTCAGAAGTCTTTCTCACTGCTCTCCTTAACTCAAAAAGCCTCAGGATGCAGCAATCAGTAGTCATCCTCTGGATGACTTATAGAGGCCTTAATTGCCTCATTCTGAACAGCTTTCTGGCTACTTCTGCAGCCGACACCTGGTAGTAAATGGTGTATTGTCTAAACAAGGCAGAAATGTATCTCCTGTCTGTGACAACACCCACAGATTTACCTGACTTCCTGTCACAAAACCCCCCCTCTTGTTTCAACCCTAGGGTTGGGACACAGGTTGCCAGGCACGCATGCACTCAGAACAACCCATCTGCATTCCCCATTTTAACACCGGGGCGATGCATTACCACAAAACTAAATTCCTGGAGGGCCAGGAACCACCTATTTATTCTCCTATTGGTCTCTTTGTTCTGTGCCATCCACTTCAATGGGGCATGATCCGTCACCAGTTCAAACTGTCTACCCACGAGGTAGTACCGGAGAGAATCCAAAGTCCATTTCACCGCCAAACACTGTTTCTCAATGGTGGCATAATTCTATTCATGGGCCTTCAACTTTCGGCTGAGGTACATAACAGTTTGTTCCTCCCCTTGATAATCTGGGACAATACAGCTCCTAACCCCACATTTGACGCATCTATCTGAACCACATAGTCCCGTGAAAAATCAGGCGAATTTAAAACTGGCTGAATAGATAAGGCCTGTTTTAAAGCCTGAAAAGCTGTTTCTGCTTCGTCCATTTGGTGATGACAGACTCCTTCCCTTTGGTCAAATTGGTCAGGGGAGCAGCCTGTGAGGCAAAATGGGGGATAAAGCGGAGATAATACCCCGCGATCCCCAAAAATGCACAAACCTGTTTCTTGTTGGTGGGACGTGGCCAATCCTAAATAGCCTCAACTTTGTTTATTTGGGGCTTGATTAGACCTCTTCCAATGGTATACCCCAGATACTTCGCCTCTTCTAGCCCAAGGGTACATTTTTTTGGATTGGCTGTAAACCCGACTTTCCAGATGGAATCCAACACAGCCTGAACTTTTGGTAAGTGTGAGTCCCAATCCTCACTGTGGATGACAACGCCATCGAGGTATGCAGCAGCATAGGCTCGATGAGGCCAAAGGGTCTTATCCATGGTGCGTTGAAATGTGGCGGGAGCATTCTGTAACCCAAAAGGCATCCTCTGATATTGGAAAGATCTGTCTGGAGTTACAAATGCTGTTTTTTCCCTGGCCGACTCCGAGAGAGGAATTTGCCAATAACCCTTGGTCATGTCTAACGTCGTCATGTACGGGGCAGTGCCTAGACGATCAATCAGTTCATCTATGCGGGGCATAGGATAGGTGTCAAACTTAGTGATTTTATTTAGGCGGCGAAAGTCATTACAAAACCGCCAACTTCCATCTGGTTTGGGCACTAAGACAATGGGACTGGACCAATCACTATTTGACTCTTCGATCACCCCCAGCTCAAGCATTTTTTTTTACTTCCTGGCGAATTGCCTCTCGCCGGGCTTCTAGATTTCTATAAGGCTTCAACTTGACCTTATCCCCTGGTGTGGTGATAATGTCATGTTCAACTCCGGAGACCCAACCTGGCAGGTCTGAAAACTTCTCCCTATTATGGAGCACAAATTCTTTAACCTCCTGTTGCTGAGTTTTGGACAGAGTCTCCGCTATCCCAACTTCAGGGACAGCCAGGTAAATGGAGCAGAAAATTGAAGTTCATGTGATAAAGCTGCTCAGGTTTTCGTCTTCCCGGTTAGCTAATTTTATAATTCACCACCCCCATTTTCTCCAACACTTCATAGGGACCCTGCCATTTGGCTAGGAATTTACTTTTGACCGTGGGGACAAGCACCAACATCCTATTACCAGGTGCAAAGGAACGGACCTGGGCCCCACGATTGTAAATCCTTTGTTGAGCCAATTGGGCTTGGGCTAAATGTTCCTTCACAATCGGCATCACTTGGGCAATTTTATCTTGCATTTGGGCCACATGTTCAATCACACTTCGATGCGGAGAACTCTCACTCTCCCATGTTTCCCTGGCAATGTCCAGTAGGCCCCGGGGGTGCCTCCAATACAGTAGCTCAAACGATGAGAACCCTGTGGACGATTGGGGAACCTCTCTTATGGCAAACATCAGATAAGGGAGCAGATAATTCCAATTCTTTCCGTCTTTATCCACCACCTTCCTCAACATTTGTTTTAAGGTTTTATTAAACCTTTCCACTAACCTGTCTGTTTGAGGGTGATATACTGATGTACGTAATTGGGTCACTTTCAGGAGTTAACAAAGTTCTTTGGTCACCCTAGACATAAACGGGGTGCCCTGGTCAGTTAGGACTTCCTTAGGAAGACCCACACGGCTGAAAACCTGAAATAACTCTTTGGCAATGGTTTTAGCAGAGGTGTTTCGGAGAGGAATCGCTTCTGGGTAACGGGTGGCAAAGTCCATTATTACCAAGATGTGCTGGTGCCCTCTAGTGGACTTCAGTAGGGGGCCAACCAAGTCCATGGCGATCCTCTCAAAAGGGACCTCGATAATGGGCAGGGGTACCAACGGACTGCGGAAATGTGGCATGGGTGCAGTAATATGACACACTGGACAGCAAGAGCAGTACAATTCCACTTCCTTAGTGATCCCAGGCCAATAAAACCTCTGGGTGATCCTCTCCTGGGGTTTTTCTGCTCCCAAATGTCCCCCAAGAATGTGCCCATGGGCCAGTTCCAAAACCATCTTGCGGTACGGTTTTGGCACTACCAGTTACTCAATGGTGTCCTCTATCCTCTGTGAAACTCGATATAACAGGTCCATTTCAATAATGAAGTAAGGGAGGGCAACCCTCTCATAAGTATCTATCTTTACTACATTCTCCCGGGCTCTTAGCAATGTGGGGTCCCTCAATTGCACAGTGATAACATTTTCTCTGTGCACCTCAAGGTCATCAAACCCTATCGCCCGCTGTTCCTCTTCTGAGGTAGCAGGCTCCTCCCTAGGGACTGGTGTTTCCCCTGCTAAGACTGAGAATGGAAACTCACAGTTAGAGGTTTCTGGAGTAGATGTTTCAGGCTCAGAAGAACCACCTACTGGGGAATCTGGGCAGTCCCAGAGTTCCCAGAAGTTTGGGAAATCCCTTCCCATAATGGCGTCATGTGGCAGTTTGGGAACTAAACCCACCTGGTGACACAATTTACCGAGGGAGGTTTCAAAGGAAACCGTAGTCACCGGATATTCTCGAGTGTCCCCATGTACACAAACTACAGCCATTTTCCTAGGATGTAAGGTTTTTCCCACCACTAGATCACTTTTCACTAAGGTGACCAGGCTACTTGAATCCAACAATACCACAACATCTTTACCATCTAAGCACATTCTACATAAAGGTTTCTCATTTCCCTTTACTGCAGTGCATGTGGTTGCAAAAAGGGACTGTCATCTTTCTGTCAGAAAGTCACACTGCATGGGTTGATCACCCACTGCTACATGTCCCTCTTCCCGGCAACGGTAACAAATCAATCTTCTGGTCCTCTCCTGTGGGATGGGTTTTCCAGGCCGCTCTCGCCAAACATTAGCAGTAGTCCCGATAATACCTCTAGTTGCTCTTTGGTCCCTCTCTCCACCCCCATCCCTTGATGCAGTCTTACCTATAGGTGGGGAGGGTCTGGTCTTGGGGTGGAAAGTCTGTGCGTCTCTGGTGGAAGAGGACAAATTCTCTGTTGTTAGGTACCTTTCGACCAGGTCTACAAGTTTGTCTGCGGTTTCTGGACCACCATGGTTCACCCATTTCTGCAGGGTGTTAGGAAGAGACCTAAGAAATGTGTTCATGACTACTCGCTCCAAAATTTTTGGTCCGGACAGAGTTTCTGGCTGCAGCCATTTCTTAGCCAAATGGATGAGGTCATACATCTGCGACCGAGGTGGCTTCCTCAGCTGATAACTCCAATTGTGGACCCGCTGAGCACGGACATCCAGGGTTACACCAAAACGTGCCAATATTTCCTCTTTTAACCGATCATAGTTTTTTGCGTCTGCCAACTCCAAATCAAAATATGCCTTTTGGGCTTCTCCAGATAATAGGGGGGCCACTAGTCCAGCCCACTGTTCTTTAGACCAACTCTCTTTTTCCGCTGTTCTCTCAAACGTGGTCAGAAACATCTCAGGGTCATCATTTGCAGTCATCTTTGGCAATAAGTGTCTTACACGAAAAGTCGGTATGTTACTTGCCTGACTCCCAGCCTCGGTCTTCTGTCTCTGAAGCTGTTTCACGATGGCCTCTATTTGCTGCTGGTGTCTCTGTTCCAAGCCTGCAATGCTCTTTCGGTGAGCTGCAAGGCTCTCTTGGTGAGCCTGTTGTTGAGCTGCAATGCTTTCTTGGTAAACCTGTTGTTGAGCTGCCATGCTCTCTTGGTGAGCTGCAAGGCTCTCTTGGTGAGCCTGTTGTTGAGCTGCGTGAGCCTGTTGTTGAGCTGCAAGGCTCCGCTGCAAACCTGCATTTGTCTGCTGTTGATTTGCATTTGCTATAGCCAGCTGTTTTAGTATCTCCTCCATTTTGGGTTTATTTTAACTGCCCGCATCCTCCACCATGTGTAAGGGGTTAGCTCAGTAGCGGGGGTGTGTGAGCCCCTGGATGGGTTCACTACACACTGAACGAAGAGTTTGGTTTATTCTTCCGTATTGCTGGAAAACAAGTGCAAGCATCCAAACAGCATAAACAAAACAAAACATAAATTAAACCCTGGCCACTTGGGGCGTCTACCTTCACCACACAGGAACCTATCTATGGAATCTGGCACAGCCTACTGCTGGGCAGACACTGCTGGTCATACAGCAGAGAAACAATAGTCTTTTTGATTTTTATCACACAAAAAAATCAACAACCACCTCACCTCACCTCACCTCACTGCTCTCCTTAACTCAAAAAACCTCAGGATGCAGCAATCAGTAGTCATCCTCTGGATGACTTATAGAGGCCTTAATTGCCTCATTCCGAACAGCTGAAGTTTTCCAACACCCTAAACCTTTCTGGCTACTTCTGCAGCCAACACCTGGTAGTAATTGGTGTATTGTCTAAACAAGGCAGAAATGTATCTCCTGTCTGTGACAACACCCACAGATTTACCTGACTTCCTGTCACAATACTTAGAGAATTTCTTGTTTTATTTTTGCTCTCCTCCTCTATGTGTCCTTCGTGTTCTTAGTTGCCCTATTTGCACCCTTAGATTTCTTGTTGCATTATTCTATTCTATTGTTTTTTTCTATTCTATTCCATTTTAATCTATTATTCGTTTCTATTATATTCATTTAATGCCCATTCTATTTTATTCTATTTTTTAATTTCTATTCTTTTATTTTCAATTATTTTATATTACATTCCTTTACTTTGTATTATGTTTGATTCCATTATTTTATTTTATTCTAGTCTGTTCTGTTTTACTCTAGTCTATTCTTTTCTATTCTATTCCTTTATTTTCTGTTCCATTTTATTATATACTTGTTTTCTAATTTGATTTTGAATTCAAATTCATTTTAGAATTAATTTTGAATTTAAATTTCATCTGAATTTAGTTTCGTTATTTTGGATTTGTTTAACCACTTGCCTACTGTGCACCTACACCCCCTTCCTGCCCAGACAAAATTTAAGCTTCCGGCACTGCGTCGCTTTAACTGACAATTGCGCGGTCGTGCTACGTAGCTCCCAAACAAAATTGGCGTCCTTTTTTTCCCACAAATAGAGCTTTCTTTTGGTGGTATTTGATCACCTCTGCGGTTTTTTATTTTTTGAGCTATAAACAAAAATAGAGTGTAAATTTTGAAAAAAATGCAATATTTTTAACTTTTTGCTATAATAAATAACCCCAAAAATATATAAAAAAAAATATTTTTTCCTCAGTTTAGGCCGATACGTATTCTTCTACATATTTTTGGTAAAAAAAAAATGCAATAAGCGTTTATCGATTGGTTTGCGCAAAATTTATAGTGTTTACAAAATAGGGGATAGTTTATGGCATTTTTTTTTTTTTTTTTTTTACTATTAATGGCGGCGATCTGCGATTTTTTTATTGGGACTGCGACGTTATGGCGGACACTTCGGACACTTTTCTGACATTTTTGGGACCATTTACATTTATACAGTGAACAATGCTATAAATATGCATTGATTACTGTATAAATGTGACTGGCAGTGAAGGGGTTAACCACTAGGGGGCGGGGAAGGGGTTAAATGTGTGTCCTATGAGTGTTCTAACTGTAGGGGGAGGGGGGGTGACTGGGGGAGGTGACCGATTGTGTCCCTATGTATAAGGAACACAATCTGTCTCCTCTCTCCCTGACAGGGACGTGCAGTTTACATACAGAGCTCCACGTCCCCGCTCAGTTACTGGGCAATCGCGTGTGCCCGGCGGTGATCGTTGCCGCCGGGCACTCGCACCGGGATCCCAGCAGAGCGGCGGGTGCGCGCGCACCCGCCCGCGGCTTTGAAAGGACATCACGTCATATGACGTGATGTCAGGACAATGGAGTCCTCCGCCCGCCGTCATTTGACGGTGGGCGGAGGACAAGTGGTTAAATTTGTTACTGTTGCAATTTGGAAATTCAGATACATCTGAATTTCCGAATAATGAAAAATGTGTCTGAATTCAGAATGAAACAAACCTCACATGTCTACATCCTGTCTAGTACACTGCTCCACAGTTGCAACCCAACATGGATTTCAACTCTGAGCTAAAGTGTCAGCTATGAACATGTTTTGCATTACAATTACCCCCGAAGTCGCTCAATCTCAGCACACCAGTCAATGTAACAGACTTTGTTTGACATGCAGCTGTGCTTCCAAGGTCTAAAAACAAAGATATATCACAGTTTGCTAAAGAGCTCATCCAGACATGTCTCACTAAATTCAATCCTGAAAACTACAGAGGCTGGAAATCCATCTTCAAAGCCACAATTAGTGAGCTAGATATTGCAACTACAGAAGAACTAGTTCTGCTTAACAGGTGGCTAGGTCCCCAATCTGCTGAATGTGTCAAAAGACCCAAAGCTGTTTACATTAGGGTGACCAGACATCCCCAAAATCCCCGCCGGCGCGGTGACGTTGACGCTGCCACTTTACCGCACCAGGAAGTAAAAAACTTCCACGCATGCGTCGAATCCATTCGACGCATGCGCGGGCAGATATGTCTGCTGGTTAGTATACTAACCAGCAGACATGTCGGACGGACGGGTTCCCAGCAGACAGATTTTAAAGCATGCTTTAAAATTTGTCTGCTGGAAAAAACTGTCTGTCCGCCCGTACACACGATAAATTCGATCGTGTGTACGCGGCCTCACACCCCCCCGCTCCGCCGTGCCTACTAGCATAGGGGGGTTGTATTTTTCCCTTTATCTGTGCCCCTTTCTGATGATCATGTGCTGGTCGGAGCAGAGGGAATATTTCTTTAGTTTAGGGTGCATGCCCATTCAGCTCCGCTCGCATGTTCTTCTGCCTTGGCTCAAATCCTGGCCAGCCACCTGCCTATCTCCTTGCCTTTCCTGGTGGAGTGATCTTCCTCCGCTCCCCATCCAGTAGTAGTTGGGGCCCGAAGAGTAAGACTTGACAGGCTGTGAGGCGGGCGGCGACGGGCAGAGAGTCGCTGATTGTTGCGATTACTAATAAAGAAAAAGTTTATATTGACTACTCATACAGTGATTAAGCGCAAGGTAGCAAGAAATGTGTGAATTTTGCTTCTCCCCACTGTGCTTACATTGTGCTTTTATGCTGTGACACTGTCGCTTTAATAAAGAAGGGGCACAGAATTTAGTGTTGCTTCCTGGATTCATGTTTATGCCACAGGTGTGCAAACTGGGCCTGCACATACTGAAGAGTGTGTGAGATGTATTGTGAATCTGCCTTTAGCAGCACTCCTTCATCTGGCTATGAAGGTGTTTCCCCCAACTACAACCGTTTAGGAGTTTTGTGGTAATGCAGACAAGAACCAGTTACATCCAGCGAATGCTCCACTGTTTTATTGTTCAAGAAGTGTACAGAAACATCCAATGGTATCGCAATAACGATGTCAATGGTGAAGTCATAGGCCGCGTACACACGATCAAATCTATCTGCTGGAAACGGTCGTCCCGACCGTCCCAGCAGACAGATTCGACCGTGTGTACGGGCGAGCCGACGGATTTGGCCACCCGACAGATTTCAATGCTTTGAAATCTGTCGGCTGGGAACCCGTCCGCCCGACATGTCTGCTGGTTAGTACGCTAACCAGCAGACATGTCTTCTCGCACACGCGCCGAATGGTTTCGACGCATGCGCGGAAGTGTTTTACTTCCTGGTGCGGTGACGTGTCGGCGTCAACGTCACCGCCACGTCACCGCGCCGTCTGGCGGCGGGGATTTTGGTTTGATCGTGTGTACACGATCAAACCAATATGTCCCCAGCAGACAGATTTGTTCAAATCGGTCGGCCCGACCGATTTGAACAAATCTGTCTGCTCGTGTGTACGCGGCCATAGACTACTGAATAAAAGTACATGTTTTTGGTTACAGCTAGGGTTGTCACCTTATCCCTTTAAAACAGAACACATATGAATTACACAGGTTCTGAGGCTCAGGCTAATGCAGATTAGGCACCGAATGAGTTTAATTACCACCATAATCAGCCACAGAACCTGTGTAATTCATATGTGTTCTGTTTTAAAGGGATGAGGTGGCAACGTTAGTTACAGCCCTTCTCCCACTGTAGCAATTTATAGGCTGAGAAGAACAGCTTAAGAAGGTAAAAAAATAATTCAGATCTGATGCTCATGAATTTGTGGAAAATAATTTCTATGTAGATGATAAGCTCAAATCTCTGTCTACAGTAGAAGAAGAAGCAAATGAGAACCCCAGGCTTCACAAAACTGACTCTTAACCACTTGGCGCCCAGAGGACGTCATATGACGTCCTGGGCTTTGTGGTGGTATATCTGAATGATGCCTGCAGCTTCAGGCATCATTCAGATATTGCTGTTTTCAGCCGGCGATTCCCTACACCATGAGAACGATCATAGTGGCTGTTCCGCCACTTGATTGTTCTTATGGGCGGCGAAAGGGGATGTACTCCCCCTCCCGCCGCCCTCCGATGCTTCTCCCGACTCACCGATGCGATCCGTCGGCCCCGGATGATGATCATAGAGATTTCCGGCGGACCAGATGGCACGTCACGCCCGGCCTCTGCATTCAAAAAAACGGCGCCGCTTTGGCTGTGAATCTGTGTTTTTTTTTAGGCTTCCCAGCCTAGTGGTGAGATGTGGGGTCAATAAGGTCATGTGATGTCATATTCCTATTACAAGGGATATTTACATTTCTTGTAATAGGAATAAAAGTGATCAAAATAAGAAAGAAAAGTAAAACTAACAATAATTTTTTATTTTTTTTTGCCCCTGTCCCTGTGTCCTCGCACACAGAAGCGAACTCATACGTAATTACCACCCACATATGAAAACGGTGTTCGAGCCACACATGTAAGGTGTTTCCTCGAACGTTAGAGCAAGAGCAATAATTCTAGTCCTAGACCTCCTCTGTAACTCAAAACCAGTAAAAAAAAAAAAATCATCACCTATGGGGATTTTTAAGTACCGAAGTTTGGCGCCATTCCACAAGCGTGTGGAATTTTGAAGTGTGACATGTTAGGTATCTATTTACTCTGCGTAACTTCATCTTTCACATTTTGCAAAAAAATTGGGCTAACATTGCTGTTTTTTTTTAAAAGCATGAAACCAAATTAATTCAAAAAAATTATGATTTTTACATGTAGGAGCGAAGTGTCAGAATTGGCCTGGGCTTCAAGTGGTTAAGCCTCATACACACAATCGGATTTTCAGCGGACAACGTGTAGGACTTTTGTCCATAGGGAGTTGGCCATGAACTTGTCTTGCATACAAACGTCAAAGAATTGTCAGCCAGCAAACACAAAACTACGCGTTTTTTCAGCTCTTTAGCGCCACCCTTTGGGCAACTTCTGCTAATGTTGTGTTATGGTTAGCATTGCTTCTGAGCATGTACTTTGGAGCTTTGTCCTGACTTGTGTACACGCAATCAGAAAATCTGACAACACACAATTGTTGGCGGACAAATTGAAAGCATTTTTCCGCGGAAAATCCAACAACAATTGTCCGATGGAGCATACAAATGGTCGGATTTTCCGACAACAGCCTGTCATCACACAATTCTCGTTGGATAATCCATCGTGTGTATGAGGCTTAACAATGACAAGGTAATGAAAGCCTGTCCTTCTGATGACCATGCTGTTAGTGTAAAGGTCTTTCCCTTAAGCAATGTAACCTCAGATTGCTTTGGGATGTCAAACAAGACACATTAAGGTTTCAAGTATCAACTTGTGTTTTGCCATTTGTTTGCTGTGAACAGCATCTATGATGCTCCGGGGTTGATATACCCTTTTAACTAGAGAGAAGTAAAAATATGAGAAGCAAAAAAAGACTCACTGAAACCATATGTAGCACTACCCCCAAAGGAGCTGCTGGTTTAGATTTGGGCCTGCACTTTACCTCACCATTCGTTGTCTAGGGGATGAGAGTCTATAAAAACCTCAATGTCCACACAAGTTGTAAATCCTTTTCGTTAAGCTTTATTTCACACAAACTTGCAAAGGTAGAGGGATAAAGGGTCAGGGGAAGGTTCAGGCACTTGATGCAGATCACTGGGGAGCTTTTAAGCTTCAAAAATCACACTCACCACTTTCCTCCGAGTGTGTATTGCACACCCGTATAGGCCCCTCTTACCGGCCTAGCAGCTGGGATGATGCACAGACAAAAAGAAAGAAAAACAGTCTCTGCCACAGACTTTAGTGCGATAAAGATGAACTGTTCATCAATCCTCTGTCACAGGATTTAGTATTCGGATATCCAGCCTTACAGTTTAGAGCCTTTAAGTTATAAAACATGAAATTAACTACCGTATTTGCTGGCATATAAGACGACTGGGCGTATAAGACAATCCCCTATTTTTCCAGGAAAAATTTTGCTTTTGGTATATACTCGCAGTATAAGACTACCCCCTTCCTACTAGTCTGTCTGGAAGCTGAGGGGTAGCCAGAACAACCGCTGACAGGAACAACCGCTGACAGAAACAGTCTTTTTTCAAATCTCACTGTGCCATTACATTACATGCCTCCACTGTGCCATTACATTACATGCCTCCACTGTGCTATTACATGCCTCCACTGTGCCATTACATGCCTCCACTTTGTCATTACATGCATCCACTGTGCCATTGCTGACCTCACTGTGCCGACCAAGACGATCTCCCTACCTTATTTTGTTTTAAGATTTTGGGTTTCAGTCTGCGGGCATTCATGATTCAAAAGCTGTGCCTCCACCTCAGACTGTTCCGTGATAGGCGGAACACTCATTTTCCCAGCAGAGCCTCTGTTCAGTGTTCCGCCTATTACGGATGTCCTCTCGTCCGAGAATGAGAAGGCATCCGTGATAGGCCGAACACTAAACAGATTCCCTGCTGGGAAAATGAGTGTACCGCCTATCACGGAACAGTCTGAGGAGGCGGTGCAGCTTTTGAATAATGGATGCCCGCAGCCTGACTGAGACAGGTACCAGCGTATAAGCCAACCGCCGACTTTTGAGGCATTTTTTTGCATCCAAAAGGTCGTCTTATACGCCAGAAAATACGGTATTAAATAGACTATTTTCACTTTTACACAGACAGCAAGATAATGTTGGGATACATACACAACCAAAACAAAAAAAAATCTATGTGTATGTTAATAACAAAGTAGAATGCATCAAAAAGTTCTCCATTCCCAATCAATGGCACTGCGGGGTTAATTTGCTATAGGCAAATAGACTGTGCACTTTGCAAAGTACAGTTGCACTCTGCAAGTACAGTTGCTACAGAGCTTAGTAAAATTAGGTAAATTTTTACTTTGCAAAAAGTACCCAATCACGTGCAAAGCAAAAAAAAATGCATTTTTGCTTGAAAATGATTGGATGATGGAAGTCAGCAGAACTTTTGCTCATTTACTAAGCTCTGGAGCAAATGCTCTTGCAGAGTGCAACTGCACAGTCTATTTGCCTTTAGTAAATTAACCCCTTTGTGTCTACGGACCTTAACCTAGTTAATCACAGCACCTGTGCAGTACCAATCACTGCATTTCTGCACACTTCATGGTCATCCCATCCCAATGATGACCCCATCACAATACATACTGCTTATACATTTAAACTGGTCCATTTTTTGCCAAAGAAAGAGGAGTCATCTTTTAAACCAACAACTTGGTTTAAAGGGAGGTAAGAAAGAATAGTGCGTCTTGTTGCCTTCCCTTCTGAAGATATACTCATAAATGGTCTTCTGTATCATCTTACACACACATTAGTAGTGACTTGCAAGTTTTACAGTAAGTTAATGTTTGCATTATTTTTCTATTGTTCTCCTCTTTTTTCTCTTTCATGTGTTCCGGGAATAGAGTCTTCACTGAATGTTTGAACTTGATTCTCAATTTTTTAATATTAGAAATCATAGATTGTGATGAGGAATATCATGTTTAACATGCAATGTTGTTTGTCTGCCTTTAAATGGTTGTACACCCTGTACTACCACTTTTCCCTACAGGTAAGCCTATAATAATAGGATTTTTTAATACAGCTTACCTGTAAAATCCTTTTCTTGGAAATACATCACGGAGCACAGAGCCTTAATTACGTAATGGGTTATGTAGTCACCACAGTTAATTGGACACTGGCAAACCCAATTAAAATTGAGTTCCTTCCCTATATAACCCCTCCCAAATGGAGAGTACCTCAGTTTTGTAGCAAAGCAATAAGTGTTCCACGTTAACTCCGAAGAGGGGTGGGAGCTCTGTGTCCCGTGATGTATTTAGTAAAAAAAATTACAGGTAAGCTGTATTAAAAAACCCTATTTTCTTAATCATACATCACGGGACACAGAGCCTTAATTACTTAATGGGATGTCCCATAGCAATGCTAAAATTAGAGGGGAGGGAGACACAGATCAGTATAAGACTACTATCGAGCCAGAGGATTTATACTGCTGCCTGCAGAACACTACGCCCGAAGGTGGCATCCTCGTAACCTCTCACATCTACCTGATAGAATTTGGTAAATGTATTGACCGAAGACCAAGTAGCAGCCTTACAGATCTGAGCCATGAAGGCCTGGTGATAAACTGCCCATGAAGCACCAACTGCTCTAGTCGAGTGCGCTTTCACCTAAAAAGGAAGGATCTTTTCTAAATCATAGGCCTAAATAATGACTTGTCGAATCCACCTTGCAATAGTGGATCTTGACGCTGCCTGGCCCCTCTTTGGGCCTTGTGGCAGAATGAACAGACAATCAGTCTTCCTTATCTGAGCTGTAGCTTGCAGATAAACCCTTACCGCTCTTACAACATCTAGAGAATGTAGAATCTCTTACTCTGCAGACTGCGGATTTGGAAAAAAAAGACGGTAGGACTATATCTTGGTTCAGATGAAAACCTGCAACCACCTTAGGTAAGAAATTTGGGTGAGGCCGTAGCACCACCCTGTCTTCATGAATAATCATATACGGTTATTTACATGAAAGAGCCACCAATTCCGATACCCTTCTAGCCGAAGATATGGTTACAAGAAAAAACAGTTTCTGTGTCAACAGACTTAGATAAATCTGGTGTATAGGTTCAAACGGTAGCTTCTGTAAAACAGAGAATACCAAATTCAAATCCCATGGGCACACAGGAGACTTAATCGGCGGGTTTAACCGCAGTGCACCCTGAACAAAGGCCCTAACTAGGGAATGAGATGCAAGCGGTTTCTGAAAGAATACATACAAAGCCGAGATTTGGACCTTGATAGTGCTCAAGGTCAACCTCATATCTAAGCCCAACTGAAGAAAGGCAAGAATCCTATTAATAGCAACTTCCTAGGATGCCACTTTCTGGGTTCACACCAGGAAACATATGCCTTCCAGTATCTGTAGTAGATGAGCCTGGAGGCCGGCTTCCTAGCATTAACCAGGGTGGATAGAACTGGTCATGAGAGCCCACGTTTCTTCAGAATGTCGGTCTCAACAGCCAAACCGTCAAATTTATACTTTGTAAGGCAGGATGTAATATTGGACCCTGTGATAATAGGCCTGGGCGTAATGGAAGAATCCAAGGTCTTCCTACTGCCATCCTTACGACTTCTGCCTACCAGGGTCTCCTGGGCCAAGCCAGACTTCTGGTGCTTCCTTGGTGATTGAACCCGAACAGGCCAGCCTTGCTGTCTGCAAGACCAAACTTTGAGGGCTAAATGAATTGCCTGAATCTCCAAAATGTTGATGGGTAGGAGTTTTTCAGCCCCGGACCACTTTCCCTGGGCAGTGACTCTGGCGAACCCCTGGGCAGTGACTCTGGCGAACCCCTGTTTCTTCTAACACTGCCCCCCAGCCTAGAAGGCTGGCATCTACGGTTACCACTTTCTAGGTAACTGGAGTGAAGGATTTCCCTTCCGACAGATTTTGGGGGAGCAACCACCAATTGAGACTCTGGCGAACCCCTGGAGATAAGACCATAGGAAGATCCAGGGCCTGAACATCCTTGTTCCAAGCTGACAGAATCCTGCCCTGTAACGGTCTTGAGTGAAACTGGGCATAAGGGACAGCCTCAAATGAGGCTACCATCTTTCCCAACAATCTCATGCAGCGACGAATGGAAGGCCTTCTCTTTGCCTTTACCACTCGGACCAAGTCTCCTATGGCTTTTGCCTTTGGCTTGGGAAGGAATACCTTGCTTAGGGATGTGTCTATAATCATGCCCAAGTACTCTAGCCTTCTTTGAGGCTACACGGAAGAATTCTCCAAATTGAGGACCCAGCCTAGGTACTCTAAATATTCCACTGTTCTCTGCACATTGTGGTCCAATCGAGCGGCGGACTGATATATGATCAATAGATCATCCAGGTAGGCTGTTACTGCTATGCCTCGTGCCCTTAGTCTTGCCAGGGCCGGGGCCAGTATCTTTGTGAATACTCAAGGTGCTGTAGCCAGCCCGAAAGGAAGGGCCACAAACTGAAAATTGAGCTGATCCACCGCAAACCTTATGCTGCGTACAAACGATAGTTTTCGGGTTGTAAAAAATTAAAAGAAATTATGTCATTAAAAATTATCGTTTGTGGGCTTCAGAGCATTTTTCGGGTTCTAAAAAATGGTCAAATCTTTTTTCGAACATGCTCTATTTTTTCCACACTTTTTTTTTAAAGTTGTCGTTTTTAAGGCTGTAAAAAATGGTCGTGTGTGGGCTTTAACGAAGTGAAAAACCAGCGCATGCTCAGAAGCAAGTTATGAGACGGGAGCGCTCGTTCTGGTAAAACTACCGTTCGTAATGGAGTAAGAACATTCATCACGCTGTAACAGACAGAAAAGCGTGAATCGTATTTTACTAACACAAAATCAGCTAAAGCAGCCCAAAGGGTGGCGTCATCAGAATGGAACTCCCCCTTTATAGTGCCGCCATACGTGTTGTACGTCACCGCACTTTGCTAGAGCATTTTTTTTTTCACAATCGTGTGTAGGCAAGGCCGTTTTAATGATCGGGTTGAAAAAAATATGTTTTTTTCTAGACCCTTAAAAACTTTGTTTTTTAGACCCCAAAAAACGATCGTGTGTACGCGGCATTAGAAATCTTTGGTGAGCAGGAAATATTGGCACATGCAGATATGCATCTTTGATGTCTATTGGTGCCAGGAATTCTCCTCCCTGAAGGGTGGAAACAACTGAACGAACAGACTCCATGTGGAAGGAGCGAATGTTCAGAAGCTGATTTAGACTCTTTAGATCTAGGATAGGTCTGACATCCCCATTTGGTTTTGGAACCGTAAACAGGTTTGAATAGAATCCTGACCCCTGATCCTCTGGTACTAATTCCAAGATTACCCCTTGGGACAACAGGTGTTTCAAGGCCAGCAGTAGAGGCCTTATTTTTTCTGGATTTTTGGCAATTCTTGATTTTAGAAAACGGGGTGGCGGAAGTTCTCTGAATTCCAGCTTGTAGCCTGAGAACACTGTGGAGGTGACCCACTTCTCCTGAATCTCGTCCCACCAGGCGTTTGCGAAAAGCAGCAGCCTTCCCCCCACTCGGCCGAGCAGGGACATCCCTTCATAGGGAAGTTTTGTGGGTCTGTTTAGACTTTGAACCCCAAGTTCTTTTTTGCCCTTGGGCTTGGCTCTGGGCTTTTCCCCTAGTGTTAGACTGGGGCAGGGATCGCCACTGCCTGGAGACTAAGGCTCCAGGGGCTGGAGAAAGAGAATGTTTAAATGAGGGGCGCTTAGGCCACATACACACGATCGGTCCTACCCGATGAGAATGGCCTGACGAAGCGTTTTCATCGGCTCACCGCTGAAGTGGACTGATGGTCTGATGTGCGTACACACCATCAGTTCAAAAACCGATCGTGTCAGAACGCGGTGACGTAAAACACAACGATGTGCTGAAAAAACGAAGTTCAATGCTTCCAAGCATGCGTCGGCTTGATTCTGAGCATGCGCGGCTTTTTGAACCGATGCTTTTGCGTACTAACCATTGGTTTGGACCGATAGTCCATCAGTCCGATTTTAAAGCAAGTTCTAAAACTTTGGTCCGAAGGACGACGGACCGATGGGCCATACACACGGTCGGTTTGGACCAATGAAACTGGACTTCAGTCCATTTTCATCGGTTTGGACCGATCGTGTGTACGCGGTCTTACTCTTTCTTTTAACCAGCAATGGGGTACACTTGCCACAGGTAATCTTTTGGATGTATTTATCCAGGTCATCTCCAAACAGGTGCTCACCCCCAAAGGGGAACGCTGCCAAGTATTTCTTGCAAGAAGCCTCGGCCTCCCAATGTTTTAACCAAAGGGACCTGCGCATGTGTACATGTAGGAGATTCAAGCAAGATGTTTGTTGAACAGAGTCCATAATCGCATCAATCGCAAAGCACAAGACCTTAGGAAGGTCCTCATAAACCTCAATCTCCTCAGAAGGGAGGAGGTTAATCATCTGCTTCATTTGTTCCTTGAGGCAGAGGAGGCTTTTAATAGGAATTCCATTTTTTTAATCAATTGGATCCTTGAAACCCCGCGCATTTTCTATAGGACAGGTCAGGCTTTTTTTTGCACAAGAAATACCTGCATCAATAGCAGGTACCCATAGGCGTGCGTATGGGGTGTGCCGGGTGTGACTAGGCACACCCTAATGCCCAGGCACATCCAACACATCCCAGGACTTTGTTTGCCAATAGAATGTGCAAGATCTCTATTTCTGCACCTCATCAATTGCAGGGCTGCTACTCTGCGAGTGGGACTATAATTTTGTTGGCTGTTTAAGTCTTCGTGGAGTGAGCAGGTAGGTGGCCGCATTTTCCGATGCTACTTCTATAGTTCCGGCTACAGCATCCCTGATAGCTGAATATCAATCCGCTGCCTGCTGTCAGGCATGTTGTAGCCGAAACTATAGAGGTAGCATCAGCGCTGGATTAACCCCACTGATTTTGAATCAAGTCCTGCCCACTGCCACCATGGGGCTTCCACAGCCCACCACTGTCCTTTGTCCGCCGCTGAAAAAAACATTCCAGGACCGTCCCAGGCAGAGGAGAAGAATGTAACTTTCTCCTCCCTGCTCCACCTCCGAGTGCCCCGCCTCCCGGCTTCCGTCCTGCAGTGAGTGCCGACAATGAAGGAGAACCAGCGCCAGGACATGGGACTCAGAAGATGTCACTGGTAAGGAGAGAGGGGGGAACAGACTCTGGCAATGTGTGTGCGGCACTATAGAAAGCAGGGAGGGAGAGAGGATGTCCTCTCCTGCAGCGCAAGTCACACTATGTGTGTGTGTGTGGAGGACCAGGGAAACGCCTGAGAAATGGGAGTCCAGCCTAGCTGCTATGTTGGGATTTGTAGTTCCAATGAGGGGAGGGCAATACACACACATACTGGGGAAGGAGGCTGGTCATTTAAAGTAAAAATAATCTGTGTTGTGAGGGGCTGCTATGGCTGACCTGACCCCCAGTGGTGGTGCGTCCATAAAGGGAGCACAGGCGCTGGTCCCCTCTCCTGCCACCTGTCTATCACCATAGATAGATTCATGCATTGCATGAATCTATCTATGGTCGCCGCTGCCAACCTGAATTACAGTGGCGGGGTATATTTTTGGAAGCACCTGATTAGAGCCATAGGCTCTAATAGGCATCCAAAAAGGGGAACAGCGGGCGCCATGCTGGGCAATCGCTGTTCACTCAGCGGTGTGTTAGGAATATTTGCTTTCCTAACACTGAAACTCCTCTCAGCCAATCAGATGCCCGGGTCTGTGACCTGTTACCTAAATTGGCTGAAACAACAGGCGTTGTGATTGGATGGCTATTAGGCGTCCAATCACAGCAGAGGATGGGAAGAGAGGACCGGAGGAGACATTGAGGAGCGTGGAGGACACCGCTGCCCCACTGAGACAAGGTAAGTGCTGGGCGGGCAGGGGATGCACACTGGCATCATTTAATGGGCACAGTAGCCGCAATTGATGGGCACACTGGCAGCGATTGATGGGCACAGTAGCAGCAATTTATGGGTACAGTGGCTATGTTTGATGGACGCAGTGGCTGCATTTGATGCCACAGTGGCGGCGTTTGATGGCACAGTGACTGCGTGTGATGGCACAGTGATGGCAATTGATGGACACAGTAGCTGCAATTTGATAAGTTTTGGTTTCAGTTTGTTTGCGCCCCCCAAAAATTTTGAGCACCAGCCTCCACTGCCGCCTTCTAGAAATACTTATTGTCTGGTTTAAAGGGGAACTCTGCAGACTTTGGGGTAAAGGGGACCCCCTCACATCAGATCCCCCCCCTTTACATCACAGTCTGAAGAGATGCCCTTTGTGTCAGAGCCCCCCCCCCCTTACAGTGTATATAAAGGGGGACTTTGATGAAAGTGGGGACTCTGGAAATCCTGATATAAGAGGAAATGCTGGGGACTCTAGTGACCAAAGTTCCCCTTTACACTAGAGTCCACAGCATTCTTTACATCAGGTTTCCCAGTGTAAAGGGGAACTCTGGGGACTCTGATGTAAAAGGGGAAACTGTGAGATAAGATGTAACACTATTGATTTTGGTTTAAGGGGGAATGCTGTGGACTCTGATGTAATGGAGGACTCAGATTTGAGGAGGGCACTGTGGCATATGTAGGGGCACATACACAAATGTTTTGATTTCTGAAGAGCGATACTCAAACAAATCACTCTTCATAGAGCATTTTAGAGGTGGCAAGGATGCGTTGACACAGCATCCACCTTCTTATTCTTCAACTAGTTTATTAACTTAAAACAAACATATTGCAATCATAGTGCTTTCTGTAAAAACTCTGAATAGGAGCCGGTGACGTCATCATGCAATCCAGGAAGTAATCAGACATCAGGGAGAGCGGTGCTGACTAAGGAGCTTGTTTTCTTAAAGGGATTTACACACAAATATTCAGCCATGCACTGGACTAGTGCACACATATATATATGAGTGTAATTTATTTGTTTTTAATAAAGGGAGCTTTTACAGAGAGCACCATAATTGTAATATGCCTATTTTGAGCTGAAAACTGGTGGAAGGATAAGAAGGTGGATGCTGGAGCCATTACCAAAGGGAACATTTTCTGGTTTATGCTACAAGGTTAAAGTGCCCCTGGAGAAAAGTTTATTAACCCCCAAGTATTGAAGAGTGAACATCAATAATGAGGATAATGAGTAATTTGACCTGTAATATATATGGCTTAATACCAAAAGTGAGAGCATATTGAGAACAGAGGGGTGAATCACTGAGTGAAGTTGGAGTGGATCACAGCACGTGTTTTTTGGAGCACAAGCTTTGAACTGTTTTGTGTATAATATACAGGTGAAACTCGAAAATTTTTAATATCATGCAAAAGTTCATTTATTTTACTAATACAACTTAAAAGGTGAAACTAATATATGAGATAGACTAATTTCATGCAAAGCAAGATAGTTCAAGCTGTGATTTGTCATAATTGTGATGATTATGGTTTACAGCTCATGAAAAACCCAAATCCACAATCTCAGAAAATTAGAATATTGTGAAAAGGTGCAATATTTTAGGCTCAAAGTGTCCCACTCTAATCAGCTAATTAAGCCATAACACCTGCAAAAAGGGTTCCTGAGCCTTTAAATGGTCTCTCAGTCTGGTTCAGTAGGAATCACAATCATGGGAAAGACTGCTCATCTGACAGTTGTGCAGAAAACCAAGATTGACACCCTCCATAAGGAGGGAAAGCCTCAAAAGGTAATTGCAAAAGAAGTTGTATGTTCCCAAAGTGCCGTATCAAACCACATTAATAGAAAGTTATGTGGAAGGGAAAATTGTGGAAGAAAAAGTTGCACAAGCAGCAGGGATGAGCGCAGCCTGGAGAGGATTGTCAGGCCATTCAAAAGTGTTGGGGACTTTCACAAGGAGTGGTCTGAGGCTGGAGTCATTGCATCAAGAGCTACCACACACAGATTGATCCTGGACATGGGCTTCAAATGTCGTATTCCTCTTGTCAAGCCACTCCTGAACAACAAACAACGTCAGAAGCGTCTTACCTGGGATAAAGAAAACACACCTGGTCTGTTGCTCAGTGGTCCAAAGTCCTCTTTTCTGATGAGAGCAAATTTTGCATCTCATTTGGAAACCAAGGACCGGAGTATGGAGGAAGAATGGAGAGGCACACACTGCAAGATGTTTGAAGTCCAGTGTGAAGTTTCCACAGTCTGTGATGATTTGGGGAGCCATGTCATCTGCTGGTGTTGGTCCACTGTGCTTCATTAAAGCGGAGGTCCGTTCAAAAAAAAAATAAATCAGCAGCTACTAACACTGTAGCTGCTGACTTTTAATAAGGACAATTATTCGCCAAAAAGTCGCCAGCGATGTCGGCCCCCGCCGAGGACAATCCTCGATCCTGGCAGCTCCAGGCACCGCCATCCACAGTAAGGGAAACAGGCACTAAAGCCGTGCTGCTTCACTGCCCATTTCCTACTTTGCATGCATGAGCAGCACAGCGCTTTGTGAAAGGGCCGGCTGCTTTGTGGGATACACACAGTTCCCAGAATGCAGCGCGCCCCATTCACAAGAAGAAACAGAGTGTAGGAGGAGGAAGAGAACCGACCACAGAAGATGAAGAGGCAGATTCTGCACTTCCGCATAGCATCAGCTATTTAGGGTAAATAAAAAAAAACTTTTTTTTTTTTTTACATTTTGGGTGGAAAGATTTTTTTCAGGGTGGAACTCCGTTTTAATTCCAGGGTCACCGCAGCCGTCTACCAGGAGATTTTGGAGCACTTCATGCTTCCTTCCACAGACAAGCTCTATGGGGATGCTGACTTCATTTTCCAGCAGGACTTGGCACTTGCCAACACTGCCAAAAGCACCAAAACCTGGTTCAATGACTGTGGGATTACTGTGCTTGATTGGCCAGCAAACTCGCATGACCTGAACCCCATAGATAATCTATGGGGCATTTCCAAGAAAGATGAGAGACATGAGACCAATCAATGCAGAAGAGCTGAAGGGTGCTATTGAAGCATCCTGGTCTTCCATAACACCTCAGCAATGCCACAGGCTGATCGGTTCCATGCCACGCCGCATTGAGGCAGGAATTGCTGCAAAAGGAGCCCAAACCAAGTATTGAGTTAATATGCATGCTTATAGTTTTCAGAGGTCCGATATTGTTCTATGTACTATCTTTGTATTATTGATTGCAGGTAATATTCAAATTTTCTGAGATTGTGGATTTGGGGTTTTCATGAGCTGTAAGCCATAATCATCACAATTATGACAAATCACGGCTTGAACTATCTTGCTTTGCATATAATGAGTCTCATATGTAGCGCCCCCTTACTTTCAGTATGGGCACTACGCTAAAGTTAGTTTGAATGGGGGAGTTACATTGCTCCCATTCATGATTTACCCAAATTGTGACCTCTGTCATTCCAGAAAGGTCCACTGGGTCAGTCTGCATTCTAGGGATGTGGTATCATCTCTGGTCGGCAGTTGGCGCCAGAGGGGTTTCTGGCAGACCAAGTCTTCCCCAGCAGCCAATTGGAGGAGTTCTTCCCTCACAGGGCATGCTGGGAGGGATATATCTGTGACGGGGGTCATGTGTTCTAAATCTTTGCGGGGTCCCGGTTCCAGGTGCGGCATTCACCTTAAGGGTGCGTGCATCCATGGACCCCGCCGGCGTTGCCCACTTGGCCAAGCTTACAGGCTTTACCGATTCCGCAACCGGAGGTGAAAGGGGACCCCAGTGACTTACTGGGTTCCCAGTGCAATTGAAAGGATCCCAGGCTGGGTGCCGTGCGCTTGGGGGATCGGCTTGAGGGGAACCCGGAGGCAGGTTGTCCAACAGGGCTTGAACGAACCAATCTGGGATCTGGTGACCGGGATGTTGACAGGTACGCTTTACTGTCTCCCATTGACCTGTGCTAGAGTCTACTGGGAGCATTCGCTCTGTTCATCCACCTAATCTCATCTGAAGTAATTGACCTGTGGCAGAGGCTCTAGAGCCAGGTCTGTGTGTGTGTGTGAGACCCGTTCCTCACAGAAATTCAAAGTGACACCTCGGCTGCCAGGCTCGTGCAAGAGACCTGTCCGTGGGCACTTCACCTACTCAGGCAGGAGTGGCGACGAGTTTACAAATTGGTACTACTGAGGGCAGGCTTGCCTGTTCATATCCAGGCCTGACACCGCAAGTTCTTCTCTTCTTTCATCAACCTTTTTTTTCCTTCCTAACTGAAGTTGATGTTGGCTGTGTTGGTCTGAAAATAAAGCATTGGAAAAACCTTTATTGACTGTCTGGACCTCCGCTCACTATTTTGTTCCTGCATCACACCCCTAGAAAATGCTAGGGTAACTTAATGTACCGATCCCAACAATCAATCAGCGTCTCCTTCAGGGGTAGTGCTACACATATATTAGTTTCACCTTTTACGTTGCATTAGTGAAATAAATGAACTTTTGCACGATAATCTAATTTACTGAGTTTCACCTGTAGACTTGGACTTTTCATGGGAGTATAATTACAATTTAAGTGCAAGTGAGATTTTGCATTTATTTTTAAGCAGGCTGTACTAAATTTAAGATATATTATTCATGGTTTGGGAACACATGTCAGTGTGGGCTAGCTACTAATTATATGTTTGTTATGTTATAATCTATATGCTGATAGCAGCGCTCGAGTTTGCATTTACTAGATTCTTGGTTTCTATACTTGCCTTTGTTTTGAAATCTCTGGTACCAAACGGATCTGAACTTTGTTGCCTTCAAGATACAGTAGTCAGTAACAGGTACAAGATCTGTTCCCTTGGGGTTCTCGACTCCAAATGTATCCTATATTGCGCTAAAATATAGGAACAAGTAATACAGGTAGTAGCTAAAGCTGGCTTGAAATTGCAGATTTCCGCTTCCTAGGTACTCCTCTGCTATTTTTTTTCTATTTTTGAAACCTGTCACAGGGTTGTTTCACAATTAAGAATTATCTTCTGAAAAATGAAACTTATTTTTCAGGTTCAAAGGTAAAAACAAATGCTTCCCTGGCTGCTTCCTGTTTGATAGATTCCTTTAGGGCTTCATGCATTGGAAAGTATGCTCTTTCCTTTCCTGCAATCCCCCATACATTTTATCATGTATTGACAGGATTCACAGAGAGGCCCTCCATATCCTGAAAAATACTTTTGCTGCTAGCTCTCTGGACTATCCTGATCTGAGGATGCCTTGTTCTCTGGTTTATCTGAAGAGTCAGCATTGTTGCCTGACCTCTCTGACACATAACTTTGCTGCCTTGATGGAGAGGATGCTACTGAAGAATTACCAGGGCAAACTGACTGACTACTAGAGGATACAACACTTTGGTTACTGAAATCTTGTATTAGCATTCTAAAGGACTGAAATGTTGAAGACACTTCTTCGCACATTGGGGTTGATTTACTAAAGATAGACTATGCACTTTTGCAAGTGTAGTTGTTCCAGACCTTAGTATATGAGGGGGAGCTCTGCTGACCATAATCCAATCACGTGCAGGCAAACATTTTTTTTTTCAATTTTCAAGCTTGTTGTATTGTAACTAAGGTAATCCTTAAAATAGGGTGTAGAAAATATAGCAGAACTTTAAGGTATCCTTTTTGTAATGTAACTTCTTCTCATATGATCCTTATGGCCCATACACACGATCCGAATATCGGACGAAAATGATCGTCCGATGATGGATCGTACGATTTTCGGATTGTGTGTACACCACTTTCGAGAGCCGATCACGACCGTTCATCCAAAATTTTTCGATCGGACAAGAATTTTCGTGAGTTTAATAACCTATTTTATTTTATCCATCGGCTGATATTCGGATCGTGTGTATGGGTCATTATTGTGTAATCCGGTGTAGCTACAAGAATCAGTAATCTGAACAAGGCATAGATGTCTGCTTTCAGTGTTCGCTATAGCATAAAAACTGACTTCCAAAATCACAGATTGCCGCCATTACTAGTAAAAAAAAAATAATAAAAAAAATAATAATTATGTCCCCTATTTTGTAGGCGCTATAACTTTTGCGCAAACCAGTCACTATACGCTTATTGCGATTTTTTTTTACCAAAAATATGTAGAAGAATACGTATCGGCCTAAACTGAGAAAAAAACGTTTTTTTTTTTTTTAAATGGGATATTTATTATAGCAAAAAGTAAAAAATATTGGCCCAGATTCAGAGAGAATTGGATTCTCGTAGCGTATCAAAAATACACTACGCCGCCGTTTTTTACCTGGCTCTACGTGGAATCCAGGTAGATTTTGTCCAGTAAACGACGGCGGCGTAGTGTATTTCTCCCGTCGCAATCCATCTAGACGAGTAGGGGGCGTGAAGCATTTAAAATAGGCGCGTTCCTGCGGCGATCGAACTGCGCATGCTCCGTTCGCAAATTTCCGCATTGCGCGAAATCACGTCGTTACGTCATTCGTTGTTTGAGTAGCGTCGTTTACGGACATTTCTATTCCCGAACGAGTTACGCAAAAAAAAATAAAAAAATTTAAATTCGACGCGGGAACGACGGCCATACTTAACATGGGCTACGCACCGTTAGACCAGCAAAAAGCTGGTCTAACAGTACGTAAAAAAAAACAGACGTAAGCGATTGCGAAGACCGCTCTTATCTTCGTGGATCGCCGTAAAAACACATTTGCATATCTCGACGCATGAAAACAACGCGAACTCCTCCCAGCGGCCGCAAAAATATCGCAGCGTAGATCCGAAGGCTTACGAAGACGTAAGCCTGTCGGATCGAAGCCCGAAGCCGCCGTATCAGGGTTTAAAGATTCAAACTAGTGATACGGCGCGCGAAATTTGAAATTACTCCTGTCTAACACCAGTTAGACAGGCGTAATTGCTTTATGAATATGGGCCATTGTGTTTTTTTTTTTCAAAATTGACGCTCTTTTTTTGTTTATAGCACAAAAAATAAAAAACGCACAGGCGATCAAATACCACCAAAAGAAAGCTCTATTTGTGGGAAAATAGGACGTCAATTTTGTTTGGAAGCCACGTCGCACGACCTTGCAATTTTCAGTTAAAGCGACGCAGTGCCGGAAGCTGAAATTTCGCCTGGGCAGGAAGGGGGTAAAACCTTCTGGGGATGAAGTGGTTAAATAAAGTTGTTGGTTTAGAACAGCCCTTTTTCAACCAGGGTGCCCAGACACCCTTGAGGTTTCTTCAGGGGTGCCGTGGCAAAATGCCTAAAAATGTATCAAAAATGTAATACAAGCCAGCAGATGGCTCAAGTTTGCCTTTTAGTTACACAAAGGGGTCAATTCACAAAGAGAAACGTTATTGGTTTTCTTCAGGTGTTAAATTAGCACTCCTTATTTAACGCTAGCAAACATGGTATTCACGAAAGCTATAATCGTTATTTAACACAGTCGTTATGGTTTTCAACTGACTCTTTATCCAAACGTTATGCTAACTACTCAGACGTTATTATTAACATTTGGGACGTTAAAATAACTCTTAAGATCATTAAATAATGCTGGAGAGATGCATTCTGGGAGCAGAAGGGGAGGAGAACAGCTGCATGTGGAAAAGAGCAGAGAGAGAGAGAGAGACAAGCAATACACATGGAGATTGAGCATGTGATGTGTAAAACTTCTAGTGTGTGTTTTTCTAAAGCCATGTGTATTTCCTCATACAGAGAATAAATCATGGGAGATGATAATCGGAATTTAGCTTTCACCTGGGTTTCAGAAAAGTCATCCAAAATAGTATGTGAAGGGAATACACGTTTATAAATCTGAACAACATTCTAACGTGTTCTTCTTCGCCTCTGGATAATTTTAAGTTCAAATAGAGCACGGTTCTAGCTTGCCCAACACTACACTACACTACAAAAATCGCCAAAAGCTTCCTCTAACAACAAAATATCGCCTGGGAAATGTCATAACGCCACCCTGAGGGAGGTGTTAATTTAACGATTGCTTAACGATTGATAACTGCCAAAAAATGTTTGTGAATTGCACTTCTGTACATATTTAACGATTTGACTCTTTAAAATAACGTTTTGAATCTTTAAAATAACGATTTGACTCTTTAATACGGATCCACACCTTAAAATATCGGTTCTGTGTAGGGAAACGTTATTTGATGATTTTTCAAAGCGTTAAATCGTTTAGTGAATTGAACTAGCTTCAATAACGTGCAAAATCGTTAAAATAACACTCGCAATCTGAAAATAAAGCTTTGTGAATTGACCCCAAAGCCTTTCCAGACACTGGCATCCTAACAACCAATGCCATCAGTTGATAAGGAGGATGTCTGTTGCCTCCACAGCATCCTTGTTTGACCCCCCCCCCCCCCCCCCCAGGACTGGGGTGAGATTAGCTGACCGTTGGAGAGAAACAGAGAGGGAGAAGAGAAACTTTGGAATACTAGTCTGTACCAGTGTGCAAAAGTGTATTTGCTTTGGAAAAATAAATCACCTCTACCATTGGGTGGCCTACGTGTGGATGTTGCTGCATTGTATAAAGCAATTAGAATCGTTTTTTTACATTTTAAAATGGGGTGCCTCAAGACTATCCATAATTTCAAAGGGTGCCTTGAGATTGTCTATAATGTTAAAGAGGGCCTCGACTCAAAAAAGGTTGAGAAACACTGGTTTAGAAGATGACTCCTCCTCCTTTGACAAAAAAAGCACCAAATATATCATCAGTATGTATTGTGATGGGTCATCATTCAAAAGTCAAAGGGGGGGGGGACCATTAAAGCAAAAGCTCTGCTGACTAATCATGTGCAAGCAAAAATTCATTTTTTTTTTTTAGCATTTTTCTTGCACGTGATTGAGTACTTTTTGCAAAGTGAGTTTACCTAATTTACTAAGCTCTGAAGCAAAGTGCACAGTCTATTTGCCTTTAGTAAATCGACCCCCTAGTGTCCATAAGCTCCTTAAACAGACCTAGGGTTTCTTTAGCAAGTCTGGCAAGACTGATTGTTAGAAGATATAAATAACTTTGGGTTACATGCTGCACATCTATTATTGTGGGTTTTACCTCTGTTCCTATGGAAGCTTTGACCTTATGCCCTTTCACCTGCCAAGAGTAATAACAATACTGAACTAGGTATTTTTCTTTTTTAGGACGCTCATGAAGAAGAGATGTCAGCCCTCATATCATAAAGCACAGAAGACAGGAACACAAATGTTGTGCATATAGTAGAGATTGCAAAATCTGGTGCAGCTCTGCATTGAAACCAATCAGCTTCCAGTTTTTCTGGTCAAAGCTTAATTGAACAAGAAAAAGTTAGAAGCTGATTGGCTACCATGCACAGCTGCACCAAATTCTGAGTGCTCCAGTTTTAATAAATCTCCACCTATGTCTTAGCACAGCCACCTGGTATTGAGAAAGTGCAACAATGCATTTCTCTTACCTTAGAGCACGTTGTAGGGGTCTCTGCAGGAGCAGTGGCGAGAGGTTCTGCGCACTTGTCTGCCTCTCACCCTCTACCTATCCATCTTTACCTAAGCCCCCAGTCAACTAAGCTGAGAAACTGGCTTAGTCCAGACAAAGCCCCTGCCGCTAGCATGAGAACTAGGAGTGGCCGTCCTGTAAATGACGATGATCAGCGATTTTTGGAGGGACTGCGACATTGCAGCGAACAAATCTGACCCCAAATTAGACTTTTTGGGGAACAGTGATATTAATATATTGATCAGTACTATAAAAATGCACTGATCAATGTAAACATGACACTGGCAGGGAAGGGGTTAACACTAGAAGGCGATCAAGGGGTTAACTGTGTTCCCTCAGCGTGTTCTAACTGTAGGGGGGATGGGCTAACTGGGACATGACAGAGATCACTGTTCCAGATCACACTTGTTTACAAAGGCAGATCCCCATTCGAGTCTGGCAGACCCGTGGGCACGCTCCTGCAGCATGTAGCAGGCTCTAGAGCGCGCCGGCGGCGGCACGCGCCTGCCTGCACGAGCCGAAGTACAATGATGGTGGTTCATGCAGGAGAGCCAACCTGCTGCAGTACTGCTGCAACTGCGGTGGACAGGCTTTAAGAAGTTAATTTTAGAAACCAATGATAAAACTGTTGCTGCCTATAGCAACCAATTAAAAATACTATTATTGTTATACAGGATTTATATAGCACCAACAGTTTGCGCATGGGCTTTACATTATAAAGGGAGGCAGTACAGTTCCAATAGAATAAAATAAAAGAGGGTTAAGAGAGCCCTGCTCATAAGAGCTTGCAATCTAATAGGGAGGGGCAAGTGGTACAAAAAGTAATATCTGTAGGGAATGAGCTGGTGGAAGAGTTAAAGTGGTTGAAGGCCAGTTGTAGGTGGGGGCAGGGGCCATCTCCTTGTTAAAGTCGTTGTAACTGCATGTGGTGACTCACCGGTCTTCCTTAAAGCGGTTGTATACCCGCATATACATTTATTTTTTTTTACACCTGCAAGGCAAAAGCCATAATGAGCTAATATGCACCACATATTAGCTCATTATGAAATACTTACCTCGGAACGAGGTGAGAGGAACTTACTTGGTCCACGCCGAGCGAGATGCCATCTTCCTGGCATGTCTTCTGGGTATCGCCGCTCCAGCACTGTGATTGCGCGCGGGAGTTTTCAATTCGGCAAGGTCCGGCGACTGCCGGTTCTTAGCCGAGGATCCCCCCTGTGCATGCGCCACTGCAATCAGCGGCGCATTGCGAGGGGAATATCTCCTAAACCGTACAGGTTTAGGAGATTTCTCTATACCTACAGGTAGGCCTTATTATAGGCTTACCTGTAGGTAAAAATGAAAAAGTGGGTTATACAACCACTTTAATGCAATGTCTCCAGTGTATCGGTCAATTTAAACGCCACTCACCTCCTCCGCTGCAGGCTCTGCCACAAACGCATACAGGGGTCCCCCCAATGAAGCCCCCACTGATCTCTCCCCCTTCTCTTTTTCGCCCTGGGCTACCTCCATGAAAATCGGTGCGCGCCGGGAGCGTGCTTTATGCTGTCTAATGGGCAGATGGAGAGGGGGAGGGCCGTGGTTGCTCATGCCTGTACGCAGACACGACGCACCTGTGTGCAGGCGCCAAGAAGCTGATTTAAAGCCCAGCACGCCAGAAGCCTTCTGTAAGCGCCATGGACACAGAGCTGTGGGCTGTAAGCATCCCTGTAGATTGAACCAGGCAAACCTAAGGCTTCGTACACTTGATAGGATAGCCAGAGGACAAAGGTCTGAAGGACCGTTTTCATCGGTCAAAACCGATCGTGTGTGGGCCCCATGGGCTATTTAAACTTTGGTTAAAAAAAAAGCCAACTTGCTTTAAAATTTCGGTTAAAAATCCATGCATGCTCAGAATCAAGTCGACACATGCTTGGAAGCATTGAACTTCATTTTTTTCAGCACGTCGTTGTGTTTTACGTCACCGCATTCTAACACGATCGTTTTTTTAACCGATGGTGTGTAGCCACATCAGACCATCAGTCAGCTTCATCGGTTAACTGATGACAATGGTCCTTTGGACCGTTCTCATCGGATGGACTGATCGTGTGTACGAGGCTTAAGACCTAACCTGATTGGCTGAAGCGTCAACGAGGGTGGAAGAACACATCGAGGGACAGAAGAAGAAGCATGGCTGACCCCAGGTAAGTGCCGGGGGGGCATTTTACGGGGCACAATGGAGACAATGGCAGGGCACAGTGGCTACAATGGCAGGGCACAGTGGTGACAATGGCAGGGCACAGTGGCTACAATGGCAGGGCACAGTGGCTACAATGGCAAGGCACAGTGGTGACAATGGCAGGGGGCACAGTGGTGACAATGGCAGGGCACAGTGGCTGCATTTGATGGGCACAGTGGCTGCAATTGTTGGGCTGCAATTGTTGTTTGTTTGTTTTTTCGTTTGTTTGCGCCCCCCCAAAAATTTTGATCACCAGCCGCCACTGCTTTGTATATTGTTATTGTTATTTTATTTTTATTTATGGTATTGAAATACAGAAAAAAGCACACATTAAAGCACAAATTAGAGTATCACAATCACATTGTATGAAAAACAAATATGTACAATGTAATCTGTGCCAGAAGTATACATAGATAATTCCAAAGCTATACAACAAAACAAAAAAAAGGGGGGGGGGGATTAAAAAAAGTGCTAAAAAAAGAAACCAAAAAAAATTAACACATGTGCATGCCTTTTGGCTCTTGTATATGTTCACAAAGTAAATAAATGGCATGAAGTTGAAAAATAAGCACCACGGACTTATCTTTGCGATCTCAGCATTATCGCTTGGTCAGTAATACAGTTTTTTTTTTTCCCTCAACCTTTCCCCTTTTGGGGGGGGGGGGAGATTTGGAAACATGTATAGTTCAGAACAGTGGTCTCCAAACTGCGGCCCGAGGGCCGGATGCCTTTATCCGGCCCTTGGGGCACTATCCCTCCCACTGATACGAGACACTATTCTGCCATCTGACACCGACAATGGAGCACCATTTCTCCCACTGACACAACTAATAGAGCACTACTACTCCCTATGATACCAGAAATGGGGCACTATTCCTGCCCCTAATACCAGATGTTTACTAACAATGATGCCAGAAAAATTTCCACTCCTGCTGGCCAAAGTCCAGCCCTCCAAGAGTCTGAAGGACAATAAACCGGCCCTTTATTTAGAATGTTTGGAGACCCCTGGTTTAGAAAGATACACGACAACTAGAAATAAGAAGACACATATAAAGATAACACTCTCAAGTTAAGGGAGCTAAATCTGAATCACGGGTAAACAAGCAGAAGACACATAAGAAACACAATAAATATCACATTATTAAAGCACCAAAAGTTCCAAAAGTGGAACTTCCGCTTAATCCACTTCTCGCCCCCTTACATACCACATTTGCCATGTCATTTTCTTGGGGGGGGGGGGAGTGGGGGCTTCAGGAGGAGTGGGACTTCCTGTCCCACTTCCTCCTTCTGCCCAGGGACCACTAAGGGGATATGTCATATCGGCTTTTAGTGGCCCCTCCCTGTAGGCGATCACCTGGGACACGTGACAGGTCCCAGACGATCACCTGTTCACTCAGGGAGCACTGCGCCCTTCGCGAATGCACAGTGAGTGCCTGGCCGTGAAGCCAAAAGCTGTCACGGCTGGGTGCCCACAGTTGCAATGGAGGTGCTGGTGGTGAAGGGGGGGAACGGAACAAAGCTCATAAAAAAAAGGCTGGAACTTCCCTTTAAATATAGATATATTAATATATCCTTTATAATCAAAACACTCCCCCCCCCCTTTTTTTTGAGGAATCAAAGAAACCACCATTTAGTAAAGAAAGTTATCAGGGAGGTGTTTTTAAGTGTCAATGAAATGTTAAATGTTATACGGAATTGGAAGATTTTTTTAAAAAGAAATAATAAAAAAAAAAATACAGGTGGCAAAGCTGCGAGATATCTCCCTCTGTTGACTGGCCATCAAGATGTACCAACTAAGTCACAACAGGTAGACAAATACTAAATCGGTAGAACTAATGTCCCGTAAACACGATCAGAATTTCTGTCGGGATGAACTGATTTTTCTGACGGAATTCTGTTCAAGCTGTCTTGCATACACACTGTCACACCAAATTCTGACCGTCCAAAACGCAGTGACGTACAACACAACAATGAGCCGAGAAAAATTAAGTTCAATGCTTCCGAGTATGCGCCGACTTGATTCTGAGCATGCATGTTTTTTTCTCCGTCTGAATTTCTGATGGAAAAACTCTGATAGGGCACACACACGGTTGGAATATCCGATGAAAAAAATTCTGTCTGATTTTTTCCATTGGAAATTCCAAAGGCATTAGGAGTACCAGTACCAGTAAGTCTGGACCAGACATTAAAAACAAAAAAAACAAAAAAAGGAAAAAAGAAGTGAGAAAAAAAAAACTATGCAAATACAACTGAAAGTCACACATTTTTCCACCACATTCAATATCGGAGCGCTGATGAAAAAGGGCCCCCAAAAAAGGGTGGTAAAGAGAAGTTAGGAAGAGCAAGTTTGTTGGTTTGCTTGGACAAGTTGCTGGAATGAAGGATCAGCTAAAGATAGTTATTATCTAAACTAGAAGAGACCATATTTGACCCAGTTGTTTATCGCTTCCAAGGTGCCCAAATAGAAGCAAAGCGGCCTTGTGTTCCCTTGCATGTCGGGATCCACTACTCAGTCTCCATAATCTCAGTCACCTTCCTGATCCAGTGCCCACGACTAAAAACGGAGTGCTCTACCAGTGAATCAGGATGAGACACTTGCTGCATTAAGCAGATTGGGAAGAGCGCTGCGTTTATAGTGTGCAAGTGGAATAGTGGGAACATGGAGCAAGAAGTGCGATGGTGAAAGGGGAAGGTCAACTTCCAGGATCTCAGCTATGTGGCCCTGTATCTTCTTCCCAAAAGGGCCTGATCTTGTTTATCGCTTCCAAGGTGCCCAAATAGAAACAAAGCGGCCTTGTGTTCCCTTGCATGTAGGGATCCACTCTTTAGTCTCCATAATCTCAGTCACCTTCCTGATCCAGTCCCCACGACTAGGAACAGAGTTGCTCTACCAGTGAATCGGGATGAGACACTTGCTGCATTAAGCAGATGAGGCAGAGCGCTACATTTATAATGTGCAAGTGGAATAGTGGGAACATGGAGCAAGAAGAGCGATGGTGAAAGGGGAAGGTCAACTTCCAGGATCTCAGCTATGTGGCCCTGTATCTTCTTCCCAAAAGGGCCTGATCTTGGGGCATTCCCACCACACATGTAGGAAGGTACCCCTCTGGCCACAGCCTCTCCAACAAAGGTCAGTAGCGTATGATTATTATTTTTGTTTTGTGTTTTAGTATCGATAGACCTAGAGTGAGTTAGTTGGTATAGAATAAACTAGCACTATAAGTCATGTTCATACTCTCTAATGTGACCTGGTTTAGATAGAGAAACAGTGGAGGGAAGTAACTTATATAGAACCAAGATCATGTATGGAGTAAGGTCACTAATGGCCCATAGACGTTGTAACGCCTTCAGAGTGGACCTAGTCAGGGTGAGGTGCCTGAGTATAGAAAAAAAATTACGAAGCTGACGGTATCGCCTAAAACCTAGCGGAAAGAAGACGTATCGTTCCCTGAGAAAATCCAATGAAACCGAAGTGCCCCCCTCCATAAATTTGGCAAGGCTAACAACCCCATCTCATGCCCAGGGTCCGAAGTAGGTTAACCTCTCCTAAAGGAAGGAGCTATGGGAAACCCCCACCAGTGCCAATAGTAACACTGGGGGGGGTACTAGTGAAAGGGAGCTATTCAGCTTATCCCACACCCTGGAGTGAGTGATTCCTTCAGTTTACTGCACAGATGACAAGCAGGGGCATATCTACCATGAGACAAACAAATGGGCAGCATTTTTCAGGGAGGCAGCACCGCCCTCAGGCAGGAGGGACCAGAGCCGTTGCAACAGAGGGCAATTGCCCTCCCACCAGGGGCAGACTGTATAGGGTGGGCTGAGCTCCGGCAGTCTCGGGTGGCTCGGGAGGTCTCAGCAAGGCTGGGCCTGGCTCAGGTGGGGGTGGGCCCACAGTGATGTAATGGTGCTGCTTGGCGCCTTTTATGAATCACAGCAAAAGCCAGCACTGGCTGGGGAGGTGAGAGTGCTCAGGCAGGGTACTCGTGACCATGGACTCTGCTGTGATGTGTGACTGCCATTAAATCATCTGCTATACAGAGAGGTGATAAAATGGAAACTTTACAGGAGACTTTTTTATTCCCTATGATGACCATGAATGATCATTACTGGGAAGTCAGTCTGTAACCATCTCCTGTACACTGTCCGCAGTTTCTAACCATCTCCTGTATCTTATCCGCAGTCTCTAGCTATCTCCTGAATCCTATCCGCAGTCTCTGACCATTTCCTGTATCCTGCCCGCAGTCTCTGACCATCTCCTGGCCGCAGTCTCTGACCATCTCCTGTATCCTGGCCGCAGTCTCTGACCATCTCCTATATACTGGTCGCAGTCTCTGACCATCGCCTGTATCCTAAGGTGACCAGATTTTTTAAATGAAATCCGGGGACATATTTTTTCTTTACTAGTAATGGCAACAATCAGAGACTCTCTGCCCGTCACCGCCTGCTTCACAGCCTCTCAAGTCTTACTTTTCGGGCCCCGGCTACTACTGGGTGGGGAGCAGAGTAAGATCACTCTGCCAGGGAAGCCAAGGAGATAGGCAGGTGGCTGGCCATGATTTGAGCCAAGGCAGAAGAACATGCGAGCGAAGCTGAATGGGCATGCGCCCGAAACTGAAGAAATATTCCCTCCGCTCCGACCAGCACATGATCATCAGAAAGGGGCACAGATAAAGGGAAAAATACAACCCCCCTATGCTAGTAGGCACGGTGGAGCGGGGGTGTGTAATTATTATTTTTTTATTTTAATTCTGCACTGACTGTCTTTGAAATGGCCCCTGCCCCCTATTAAATCCAATCTGGGGACAAAACCAGGGACAGACTTGGTCCGGGGACAGTGTCCTTAATCAGGGGACTGTCCCCTGAAACTGGGTATGTCTGGTCACCCTACTGTATCCTGTCCGCAGTCTCTGACCATCTCCTATATCATGTCCACAGTCTCTGACCAACTCCTGTGTCATGTTAGGAGTCTTTGGCCAACTCCTGTATCATATTCGCAGTCTCTGACTAACTCCTGAGGTGTAGCTCTAACAAGTAGAGCAGTGATATGCAATTAGCGGACCTCCAGCTGTTGCAGAACTACAAGTCCCATGAGGCATAGCAAGACTCTAACAGCCACACGCATAACACCCAGAGCATGAGGCATGGTGGGACTTGTAGTTTTGCAACAGCTGGAGGTCCGCTAATTGCATATCCCTGAAGTAGAGGTAGTACATAAAGAGGAAGCTGTGGGGTTTACAGATGAAGGGGTGGACCTTAAACAGGAAGGGACACATTTAAATGGGGAGGCGCCTAATTGTAGTCTTGCCTAGGGCAGCACAAAACCAAAATACACCACTGATGGCAGGTCGCTACAGCAGCACCAGAAACAGGACAACACTGACTGTATGTAGTATATATTATTACAGGTAATTTCAGAATCCATAGTGGTCCTCCAGATGTGACACATTGCTAATTACATTGAGCCAAGCTGGCCCAATGTTCATTTACAAAAAAGGGCATTCCTGGAGTTCAGCATGACTGAAAGCCATCTGTCAAATAAATAAGGCTCTCCCAAAGAACAAAATGAGAATGAACAGTACTTTTAGTCCTTCACAGCAAAATTAAAGGACAATATATTTAATATTCAGATTCTCAGAATCGCAATAATAAAAAAAGAATACAAATTTGAGTGGAATTGTATTACTGACAGAACAATACAACACATATACTGACACAGATACTGGCCTAGGGTCTGAAACAAAGAGTATTGCTTTGTAAAGACAATTTACATTGATCCCCCCCTTGCAGCTGTATTGTGATAGGTATGCACAGATTTTCAAAGGACCATCTGCTCATCATGCCTCTTAGGCAAAGAAGACATTTTGTGACCTATGTATAACATCTGGACAAAAAATCCACCAAGAAAATGTTAGTCTTCAAAAAGAAAAAGCTATATATAGTATATATACTATATGTAAATCATGGGGTTTCTAAGCACCCAGGCCCATTTTCTCTGACGTGTGCAGTGGCAAATATATATATATATATATATATATATATATATATATATATATATATATATATATTAATTACATATATAAATAATGAATATATATATTTTGTTAATGTAATATATGTATATATAAATATTAAAAAAATATTATATAATAATGTATATATTTTTTATTTTAACGTAATATATGCACAAACACACACAGAAAACATTTTAAAACCGATGCATAAATTCTGGGCTAAAAAAAAATACATGCACAATAACGTGTCTTTAAAGAATATATCTATCTATATAGATAGATATATATTTATTGACGCTTGTTTTCAATGCAATATTCGGTAGCTTGTTTCCTCTAAACACAAAACCCCGTAGAAATGTAATATGCATGAATCTCCCATTAGCGGCACAAAGGTTAAAGTGGCCTGATTGGTGGTAGAGCCTGCCACTTATCAAAACACACCAATCACCATAGTAAGCCCTGGCTGGAATGCGTTTAGGGTGGGACGAGCGTCCTTACAGAGGAGGAGCGAGGTGGTGGAGCGGTCCAATCACCATCGCAAGGTTTGGAGGAAGCCCCCATTTCCCTTTCCTGTTACTGGGCTCGCTCACCAATAGCACATCGAGTTCAGCGCTCCCTGTTCTCTCATTGGACCAAAGGTTGGGAAGGCGTAAACGCTAGCTGGGTATAGAAGTAGAGGACACAGCCGCCTCGTTTCTCTCTATTCGCCGCCATTTTGGAGTGACGGTCCTTCTTTGTGCGTCTTGTCTTTTCCGTGCGCTAATCTTAAAATGTCCCGGGATAGGTACCGAAGCCGCGGCGGTATGGGTGGCGGTGGAGGGATGGGGGGCATGGGAGGAATGGGAGGCATGAGCCTGTACCGCCGAGGTAACGGTGGTCGTGGAATGGGAGGAGGTGGAGGTGGCGGCGGAATGTCGAACTACCACCGTAGCCCGGGGTACATGGATAACAATCGCAACACTTCTGGGTTTCAGCAACACAAGCCGGCTCAGCAGCCACCACAGCAGCAGAAACCCGCGCAGCAGAACCAGAGTCAACCGCAGAATCAGACCAAGCCGCCTCAGCAACAAGCAGCCGCAGCAGCACCAGCACAGCCGCCGCCTGCCCAGGATCAAAAGCCGGTCGTACAGGAGCCCGCCAAGCCCGTCCCGGCTCCACAGACCCCGGCCGCCAAACCTGCTCCCCAGACTCCCGCTCAGTCTCCTCAGACCAAACCAGCCCCGTCTCCTCAGACCAAACCAGCCCCATCCCCTCAGACCAAACCAACCCCATCCCCTCAGACCAAACCAGCCCCGTCCCCTCAGCAGAAGCCAGTGGTTACCCCACAGCAGAGTCCGCAACAGGCCAACGCTCAAAAACCCGCTATCCAGAGCCAGGCCCCGAAAGTGCAGCCCAAATCGATGCCCCCTCCTAGCCAGCCCCCAGCTCAGCAGCAGGCCCAGCAACCACCACCGCAGCACCAGCCGCCACCGCAGCATCAACAGCATCAACACCAACAGCAGCAACACCACCATCAACAGCAACAAAGGCGATCTGGGCCTAACAATCAGATCGGCCAGAAGAGACCGCACCAGTCCCGCTTCCACTCCCATCCTCCTCCACAACATGAACAGTACGATGTCAACATGGACCACGCCAGCCATGAGGAGCCCTTCACTGAAGTAAGTGTTTCTAATAGATCTTTACCTAGACCCCCCAGTGGTGGCCATACATGTATAGATGTGATTGAGCTTTACACGTGGCAGTGAACTGGCGTTACACTAAACAATCGGATTGTGCAGTCTCATTAAAGCTGCCCATACACGATACTATATACATTATTTTAGCTGTATAGGAGGACCCACCTAAACCTAATCAAATTTGGGCACTTTCCTGATCTACATGGTAAATGTAGAGACGCTAAGTTAGATTGTTTAGAGGTTGGATCTAGGTCTGCCTTCAACTATGTAGTCTGAGCCTTATATATTTTTTTTAATGGATCACTTGCGTATCTTGTATAATCAGATTGTATAGTGTTGTTATATTTCAGGCTAATACAAGTGACTAGGGTGCCACAGTTCCTATTATAGAAAAGGGCATGGGATTTTTTTTTTTTTAGAATGTCATTTACTACACAATTATCTTCCAGATTATATGTTGTATTCTGTGCTTTGTGATTTGACCAAAAATATAGATAAGTTGGTCTGTGACTGCCCTTAGAATTGGCTTTCCAAACCAGTGATTCTCAACTCCTGTCCTCGGGACCCACTAACAGGCCAGGTTTTAGGTATTACCTTGGGGCGGTGCAGACTAGAATCCTGCAATTGACATCACATGTATTTCAGTTATCTGCAAACCTGGTCTGTTAGTGGGTGCAGGAGTTGAGAACCGCTGTTCAAAGTATTTAGGTAATATTAGCCAGTCTCGTACTAGTTTACGGTTCTTCCTTTACAGTGCGTGGCTGTTTATCAGATAGGCTTGTGTGCTTTTCATTGTATGGGGCTCCATTTTTTTACATGGCTTTTTTTGCATCATGTGGGTTGCAATGTACTTTAATAGCTTTGCAATTTTTCTTTGTCCATTGTCTGTGGGAGGGTGGTGAGAAACCGACTGGCAGCTTTTAAATTTGTTACCAGTAGCGCACCTAATGCGTAGCTACTCTTGTGCTGAGACCAGTTCATTGTGATTGACCAAATCACAGATCTTCGTTATGGCTTTCATCTTGTTTAGAGATGTGATTACATAAGATGTCTAAAATGGCTGCCGTGGCTGCCTGTCCTTTGTCTGGGCTCCATTTTGGTTTTGCCCCTCCCCCCACCCCTCCCTTATAGAAAAAGCAGCAGGCTTGTATAATTGCTGCAGTTGAATGTTTGGTAGGTAAAGCAAAACGAATTCTGTTAAGATAAATGTGTTTTTAAATCTGAAGTGTTTTTGCACCATTCTAATTGATATGTTGTAAACAGGGTGTGAAGGCCACACTGTCGCTTTTGAAGAGGCCAGGAGAAAAGACCTATACCCAACGCTGCAGGCTGTTCGTTGGAAACCTTCCTACTGACATCAGTGATGATGAATTTAAAAAGCTGTTTTCCAAGTATGGTGATGCTGGAGAAGTTTTCATCAACAAAAGCAAAGGGTTCGGTTTTATTAAGCTGGTAAGTTTTTTTATTTTTTTTTTATTTTTTTTGTGTTTTTAAAATTATGTCCCTAAAATTTGTATGTATGGTGCCCTATATACAATGTATTTTTTTTAAATCTTTTTTTACACTATTGGTTTAAACACTCTGATCTATCCCCCCTCTTAGTCAAAAGCCCCCAGCCCTCTGAGGCAGGGTTCACATATGCGAGTTCGGCATCCAAGTGACATGAGTGACTGCCACTCAATGAAGCCTGTTCACACAGGTCCGAGGCAGCCATGGAGTGGTTTGCAAAAGGGTCCTGTGTGTTTGGGTCCGGTTCAGTTGCAACTCTGGCAAAAATTCCAGTGAATACGCACACCAAACCTGCGGCCGCACATGTGAACCTGGCCTAAGATGTCAGTGTTTTTTTTTTCCCCATACCCATTGTCCTCCAGGCGTACAGGTCTACATTTTTACTATTGGTATGCCTTTTGCTTCGGATCATGCTGCTGTTTGTATATGCCAATGTAGCATCACCAGCCTCCTAGGCAGCTGCAGATAGGCGGCAACAATCGTTGCACATTAATATGAGGGTAGTCTCTGATCCATCATGCTTCACTGGTATTCACACCATTGTGGATGTTTAGCCCTTATCCAAAGGGGCAGCCTTTCTTATCCATGTGTCTATGTCCTGTGGTGTGATGGGGATGTGGGTTTTTCCTTTCTTTCCCTCCTTGACATCCAATCCAGTATTTGAATGAGTCTTGTATAGAGCTACACATGCGAACTGAATCGCCTCTAGGTGCTTTTTGCAGCCAGTGTCTTCCCGGCTGGTGTGGTCACATACCCTGTAGGATCTTGGGGACTCAGTCGTACATATATACTGGACCGATTTGGACAGGATTTAATTAACCTACCAGCATTTGTCAATGTTTTGAATGTGTTAAGGGTAGTGATTGTACAATGAAAAAACAAAGACAATGACTGTGCAAACGAGGGAGATTTGAACCACAATACCGCAAAAAGTGGATAGATAAATTACTCTAAAAAGGGAAGGGGAGGAAGGGAAACAAAGACCAGTAACTGGATAATAAAAAGGATTGTAATGAAAGTTGGTATATAAAACATTTTAAAATGACATACACTGTGGACCCACTTTGGAGAGTGAAGCACGACTCTGTAATAGCAAAAACAAAGATGCTCAAATGCAGTATGTCTAATATGGAATTTATTAATTAAAAGGGCCAAAAGGCTACTCACTAAAAAGTAGTACAAAATGCTCTCACAAGAAGGGGTTAGTGTAGTCACTGTGGATCGTCAGCCGATTACGGTGGCTTCTCTGAAGATATTGTTAGTTGCTGTCCAGGAAAGAAGCGAGGCAGAGCACTGCAGGAACAGCGAATCCCAAAGTACCTGTTCGTCGGCATACGTTCCAGCCTGGAGCGCACACAGCTCTCGGCGACAGGAAACGACGTCACAGGGGCTCGTAGTGATGATGCACTACGAGCCCCTGTCTGACGTCACTTCCTGTCGCCCAGAGCAGCGTGTGCTCCAGGCTGAAACCTATCCAATAAATATTTCTTTTTTTCAATTTTGGTAAATGTGCATTGTGCTACATATTTTTGATAAATAGCAGTATGCATATATTTCTCGGTTTGTGCAAAAGTTATTGCATCTAGAAACTATAAGCCATGGATAGGCAACCTCTGCCTCTTCAGCTGTTTTGAAATTGCAAAACCCTAACAATCACAGGCATGACACCTAGAGGCAGGCTTGATGGGATTTGTAGTTGCTCCACAGCTGTACTGCCAAGGTTGCCTACCCCTGAACTATGGGATATTTTACTCGTAATGATGGCGATCAGTGAGTTTTAGTGGGGTAGTGACATTTCGGCAGACAAATTGGACACGAAGTGACACTTTTTGGATACCAATGACAAATGCAGTGATTGGTGCTAAACAAATTCATTGTATAAATGACACTAAGGAAGGTTGCCATCAGGGGCAAGCAAAGGGTTAAGTGTGCTCCTAGGGAATGCATTCTAATCATGGGGAGGATGGGACTGACTGGAGGAAAAGACATCTGTATTCCTGATTAGCAGGCACATGATCTTTCTCCCTCTGACAAAACAGTGTGCCTTGTTTACATAGGCAGACTGCCATTCTGCCCCTACAAGCGATTGTGGGCTATTGCTGTCTTGCAAGCGACCCAGAAGAAACTTACAAATACATTTTGCCAGGATGCCTTGCCTCAGTGTGGTGGGTGGTCTGGGAGCATTTAAATAACTAGGTTGGCAATGTCAGCTGAGCTCCCAAGATCCAATCCCTATTTTCAGATGTGCATGTTTTTTGCTGCCGAGTTCTTACAATGATCACCATTTGGCTTCACTAGGAAAAGTTTGTCAAGCCCTGGTTCCCCTGGTGCGTTTTGACATGCGATTTATCAAATCGGTGGTATTTGCCAATAATGGCACCGTCCTAGTTGGTGTAACATCGCACCTGCAGTGCTGCACCGATTTCAAAGGGTAGTTTCTGTACTACTTTTTTTTGCAAATTTTTCGGCACAAGCGGAAGTGAAATTGTGTAACCTGGGCTTAATCAACTAGACTAAATGGCTTGTAAAGGCAGATTTTTTTTTTTCCTTGCTGCATTAAAATCCATCCTTTAGGATGCCTTTTAAATCTAAATATCATTTTTCATTTCTAGGAAACAAGGGCACTGGCTGAAATTGCAAAAGCAGAACTTGATGATTTCCCTATGAGAGGCAGACAACTTCGTGTACGTTTTGCCACTCACTCTGCAGCCCTTTCCATACGCAATCTGTCTCCATTTGTTTCAAACGAGCTATTGGAGGAAGCATTCAGTCAGTTTGGACCAGTTGAAAGAGCTGTGGTCATTGTTGATGACCGTGGAAGATCCACAGGAAAAGGAATCATAGAGTTTGCTGCAAAGCCTGCTGCTAGAAAGGCATATGAAAGGTGCAATGATGGAGTCTTCCTTTTGACAACGTAAGTTTCCTTACTGTGCATTATGAAATTATTACATCTGAACCTTGGGCATATGCAAAACTTGATCTAGTTGGGCATAATTTTTCCTTGAATGTAAAATCCTATGTTCCTGCATGTGACACCAGTACTTGAATCATTATGAAACTATCAGTTTGTAGCACTCTTCACAGCATTACTAGGAGTGGTGGGATTGAACAGGGCTTTATGTAGGGCTGAAACAACTTATCGATTACCATTTTTATAATCGATTGATCGGGCAGTAACATAATGGGGTTAAACTAAAATAATCTTTTTATAGTACAAAGAGCAATGAACCCCCTTACAGTAGTGATTATTTACTCTTTGTACTATAAAAAGCAAATTTTTGTTTTTTGAACCCTGTTACGTTACTAAATGTGTTAGGCCTGGTTCACACCTATATATTTTTGGTACTTTTTTCAGAAATGCACTACTGTTCGTTTACATGATTTCCTATGGGACATATGTTCACATCTATGATTTTTTTCAACTGCTGTGAAAAGGGTACATTTCCCCCCCCCCCCCCCCCCAACACAAAATGGGGCTTATTCGGTTCAATATACTTCCATGGAGAAGCTCCAGAAAAGCATGCAATTTGTTTTTGCAGAAATTTGTGTTTTTAATCTGCTCAACAATCGGCCAAAAAAAACAAATTGCATGCCAAAAGAATCGACACAGCAGAAACGGATCAAAAGCCTTATACTGGCCACATGGATCAATTTTCAGATAAGAAAATTGATACAAAAATCTTTTTATATTTGCTGAATGAATGTTTGAAATTTTCACTTTTAACAATCCTTTTAAAACTGAATGTCACTTCTGAACAAAACCATACACAGTCATTCCTTTAACCAAAAAGATTTCTATTCCAAAATTTTCTTATTGCTATGGTTGAAAACAAATGTCGATTTAACCCCACTAACGATTAAAAAATCTAACGTTCTTTAAAAAAAAAATCATTAATTTAAACTTTTTTTTTTAAAGCTGCAACTATTTTCATAATCTATTACATGGGTCTTCAAACTACGGCCCTCCAGCTGTTCAGGAACTACAATTCCCATCATGCCTAGTCATGTCTGTGAATGGCAGTGTTACAAGGCCTCATGGGAAATGAAGTTCCACAACAGCTGGAGGGCCGTAGTTTGAGGATCCCTGATCTATTGGTTGGCCAATTTTTTCGACATTGCCTTTAAAAGTGTGGTGTATAATTTAGTTTAATATGTAAAGTTTAAAAAAAGCAATTTCATCTTAAATATCTATATGCAGGTGTAAATATACCAGCTATATAGCTAGGGAGCAAAATCTCGATTCCATGCAGCATAATGGACAGAAGAGATTCTCTATTAAAGAGAATATCTATTTCTGGTAAATATCAGATATCATTAAAAATAACTTCTTGGTCAAAGGAGTTTTCAGTGTGTTCAGAAATTGCATTAATTTTTAAAACCTTCTTTCATTCAGCAACTGTACAAAAAATTTCCGTTTAATAATCTCACCTGATAACTGATCCGTTTGGCCAGCATGAGGCTCAGTACACACCTATGCATTTTGCTGCAATTTGCATTTTCTATGCATTGGCCAATTTGTTTTTGGGCAGATTAAAAAAACAAATTGCTGCAAAAACACATTGCATGCTTTTCCATTGAAATATATTGAACCACAAAAAGCAACGTTTTGCATTGAAAAGTCCTTGGCCCTTTAAAATGCATAGATGTGAACGTGCCCCATAGGAAACCATGATAACTGAACTGTAGTGCGTTTCTGCAAAGAACATAAGCGTGAACCAGGCCTAAGACGTTAAACATAATGTGGTTAAAAACACTATAAAATTAGCCCTTTATGGTACAGAAACAAAAAATTGCTACTGTAAGCATTTTTTTTTTTTACTGTGAAACAGTTAAAGTAATATTTACAGAAGCAATTTGCTCTTTGTACTATACTGTACTTTGGTTTCCTTTTTGATGTGCTTTAAACTCTGCCTAGTTCGCCACAAAATAAAGTCTTGTCTAGCAGGGCTGATAATGCTGCTTGGGATTTTAGTGCAGCAGAGTTGTCAAGTCAAAGCTAGGAGGGCACTGACTTTCGAAATTGCAGGATTAACAGGTATGTTCTTGAAGTATTAAAACATGTATGAAATGTTGTGAGCTACTACATCAAGTGTTGAAAATGTGGTGTTAAGTGCTACATTGCAGTTTTGCTTTAGATATAACTTGTAATTGTTGGCTTAGGTTGTTTACAGCATATTTCTGTTGTGCTTTACAGAACCCCAATGCCTGTTATTGTGGAGCCACTAGAGCAGTTTGACGATGAAGATGGCCTCCCAGAGAAACTTGCCCAGAAGAATCATTTATATCAAAAGTATGTGGTTTTTTCTTTTAGAATGTGAATACTGCTAGTTTTCAATAATTGTAGTTCCTTTTTATTGGCCTCCAAAATGTCTGACTTCATTTTTGTGGGTGATTAAAAAAGTGCCTTTCTGCATTTTTACACTCAATTGGATAATATTGCCAGTGGACATGGCTGTATGCATTGCAGCACCACAAATTTTACACATCCTGTTTTTTGGCAGATGGGACTGCACAGCAACAACTTCTAGTGTGTGGTGGGGTTTCTGTGGAGGTGGCATTTTGCCTTACTCGTGCACACTATATTAAAAAAAATCGCACCAACCTTTTTGTCCGGATCAATCGTACGATTTTCAGATCGTGTGTCCCGCTTTCGACAGCCGTTTCAACCTTCTGAACAAAATAAGGGGAAAAACACAAATTCTTGTACGGAACCAAACTATTTTGGTTTTAATGTGTACCAATTTTGTAGGAGAAAAATAAGACTGCCTTTATCGTAAGAGAAATTTCATTCACTACCTTCTTCCTCGGTTCCAGCTTGCTGTGAAATGAGGAACATCAGACGATCGTACGCCTGATCTACATAGTTTGCCCCCACTTAACCACTTCCCGCCCGGCGCATAGTCAAGTGACGGCCACAGGAACCCTTCTTCCCTCCGGGTGGACGTCCTGGGATTCCTGCAGTTTGGAGCGGAGCACTTGCCGCATCACTGAGGACCTGATGTGCGTGCCTAATGGCCGCGATGTCCGCCTGGCACCTGCTCTATCGGAGCTAGAGATTTGGATCTATGTGTAAACACAGATCCATGTCTTGTGGGAGAGGGGACTGGTGTGTCCCTGGTAGGGACATCGATGGGTCCCCTACAGTTAGAATCACTCCCTAGGCAACACATTTAACACCTTGATCGCCCTTAGTGTTAACCCCTTCCCTGCCAGACATTTATACAGTAGTCTTCATATTTATAGTACGGTTCGCTGTATAAATGTGAATGGTCCCAAAATAGTGTCAAGTGTCTGCTCTGTCCGCTGCAATATTGCAGTCCTGATAAAAACATAACCACCATTACTAGTAAAAAAAAATCCTAAATCTATCCCCCTATTTTTTGTAGGCGCTATAACTTTTGTGTAAACCAATCGATATACGCGTATTGCGCGTCCCCCCAAATATGTAGAATACATATCAACCTAAACTGATTTTTTTATTTGGATATTGCAGCAAAATTGTCTTTTTTTTTTTAATAGCGCAAAAACTGCAGTGATCAAATACCACCACAAGAAAGCTGTATTGGGGGGGGGGGTTAAACATCAATTTTTTTATTTCGGAGCAACGTCAAGTGAGTGCTGAAAATCGTCCTGGGCAAGAAGGGGGTGAAAATGCCTTAAGTGGCTAAATGTTGGCTTGCTTTTCAGAGCTGTCAAAATCCGTCTTAGTGTGAGCAAGGCTGAAAGAGATGGAACAGAAATGTCTTGGTCAGTGTGATGTAGCAGCTTTGTCCAATCACCGTGGGGGTGACTGGCTGTAGAAAAGGAATTTATACAGCGGATTGTGCAGAGGCACAAACTCGGGTGGCAAATTGCTTGGGAAATAAAGTGGTTCACCTATATGTAAACTTTATTTTGTGCATCTTAAAATTTTGATCCACTCATGCTATCAAAACTAAGTTCTGGTATAAAAAAACTGAAATTACAATCTCGGCTTGCTGTGTTTTTTTTTTTTTTTTTTTTTTTTATACAGCTTTTGTAGAATGTGCCAACCAGTTTACAATGGTGGCTTTTACATTGAACTAACATCTACTTTCCCCACCCAACAGAGAAAGAGAGGTTCCTCCACGATTTGCCCAGCATGGAAGTTTTGAGTTTGAGTATTCTCAGCGCTGGAAGTCTTTAGATGAGATGGAGAAGCAGCAAAGGCAGCAAGTGGAGAAAAACATGAAGGAAGCTAGGGAGAAACTAGAAAGTGAAATGGATGATGCTTACCATGAACATCAAGCCAACCTTCTACGACAAGGTGTGTGTCACCCATTAATTATCACTGCAAATTTGCATACAAAATCCTCCCCCTACATCCTAAACCTAATTTTATGATACTGTGAGGTGTTCTGATCTGGTTGGATGCAGTACGAAGTTTACAGCAATTAACATTTTGGAGAATGCCTTTGAAACCCAATTTGGAATTTAAAAATAAGTGGATTGTCTCTTGCTTTTAATTGAATTGTGTAGACAAAATCCTTTAAAATGTTGCCTTTAAAAGAAATGCAGCGATAATCACTTTTTTTTTTTTATCTCTAATTTTTTTCTTCAGATTTTTCTTGCCTGTTTTTTTTTTACAATTCTGTAAAATGTAGTGTGCAGAAGTTCATTTATCTTGGCATTGCTGAAATTGTGCACTTAGCTTCTTGTGTGCAGACGAGTATACAGGCAGGCAAGGAAAAAATAATTCCTGGAGTGACACTGGCTCCTGCTTTTAAAAATGAAACCTTTTTCATATATAAAAATCACTTGATTGAATAACCCTTATCGGTGTTATGCTTAACCACTTGCTCTTTTGCTGAACAGATTGGCCTACACAAACTTACTGATCACCTGGTGAAAGGGAAAAATAGTAACTTATAGTGGTTCTAAAGCCTAAACGGCCTAGGCAGAGCTGCTGACTGGCAATTACGTGTGTGGTGGGACTTCTGTAGAGGTGGCATTTTGTCTTAAAACTTGTGCACACTATAAAAAGCTTGGTTATCTAGGCCTTAATTGGCTTGTGTTGGTTGGCACCAAACTATATGCACCAAACTATATGCAACAATGTACACTAAAACCTAAGTGTGAGTACACACTAAGACTGCACTTAACCACTTCCTTACTGGGCACATATACCCCTTCCTGACCAGGTGAAATTTCAGCTTGTGGCTCTGCTTCACTTTAACTGACAATTGCGCGGTCGTGCGACGTTGCTCCCAAACAAAATTGGTTTCTTTTTTTCCCCACAAATAGAGCTTTCTTTTGGTGGTATTTGATTGCCTCTGCGGTTTTAATTTTTTGCGCTATAATCAAAAATAGAGCGACAATTTTACTTGTTGCTGTAATAGCCCAATTTTTTAAAAAAAACTTTTTTTTCCTCAGTCTAGGCGATACGTATTCTACATATTTTTGGTAAAAAAAATCGCAATAAGCGCCTGGTTTGTGCAAAAGTTATTGCGCTTACAAAATAGGGGACAGAATTATTATTTTTTTTACTAATGGCAGCGATCAGCATTTTTTTCGTGACTGCGACATTATGGCGGAGACTTGACGCCATTCACATTTATACAGCGATCAGTGCTATAAATATGCACTAACTACTGTATAAATGTGACTGGCATTGAAGGGGTTAACACTAGGGGGTGAGGAAGGGGTTAATGTGTACCCTAAATTGTGTTCTAACTGTAGGGGGAGGGGGGGTGACTGGGGGAGGTGACCAATGCTGTGTCCATATGTACAAGGGACACAGATCGGTCTCCTCTCTCCCCTGACAGGACATGGATCTCTGTTTACACACAGAGATCCACGTCTTGTCCCTGTAGCCATCGATCCGAGTGCCTGGCGGACATCACGGCCGCCAGGCAAGCACATCGGCATGTCAGCGATGCGGCGGGCGCGCCACCGGCGGCGCTCGCACGCCCCCCCTGTGGCCTGGCGAAGCGCAGGCCGTAAAAACACGGCCAGTCAGATTCAGGACATCTCTTCGGCCGTACAAAGTCGTGGTTAAAGAATTAAAAAATATAAAAATTTACATTTTTAAGAAACATATTTTTCTTTCTCTAATCTAAAATTTCTTCCTAGATTTAATGAGACGTCAGGAAGAGCTAAGGCGCATGGAGGAGATGCACAACCAAGAAATGCAGAAGCGAAAAGAAATGCAGTTGAGGTGAGCCAAGCATCTTCACTGTAGTTTTATATGAATTTGTGGGCTTTAATTTCTAGAATTTTAAACCTGAACTTAAACCTTAACTTAAACTTCAAACTTTAAATAGACAAGAGGAGGAACGCCGCAGACGTGAAGAAGAATTGATTCTGCGACAACGTGAAATGGAAGAACAGATGAGACGTCAGCGGGAAGAGGGTTATCGTATGAGTTATATGGACCCAGTAAGTGTTTGAAATGTTTGATACCAGCTAAACCTTTCTGAACCTTTGTGGGACTTCATTGTTGCAACTTTGTATTTTTCAGAGAGAGCGGGATATGCGCATGGGAACAAACTCATTGTCCATGGGAGGTAATGCAGACCTTTAACTTTTTTTTTTTTTTTTTTCTTTTATGTTGAAATCCTTTTCTAATTGCATGTATCATCTGTTTTAAGATCCATATGCTGCAGCAGCAGCAGCAGCAGCCCCAAAGTATCCAACAATTGGATCAACTGGTATGGGCTACGAGGGCAGCCCAGGTGTGACACAGGCAGCAATTGCCTCATCTCTAATGGCGAATGACATGGTAATGTATCTTACTGACACTTCAAAAATGGTGTCATTGACAGTGTGACTAGTATTTCTACTTATTGTGGTTTTAGGTATGGTGGACTGCTGCACACTGTCTTAAAACTGGAGTTTGAAAACTTAACAGGCTTTGCTTAAGCAAGGGTCATGTATTTAAGGCTTTAGAGGCTAGATTATGAAAAGTAATTCTTGTCTGATCTAGCAGCTAGCCTTACAAAATCAGGTTTTGATCCTTAATGGCAGAAATTGAGTCGCGTTTTTGTATCTCCTGACCTTTAAGTTGAAGTCCCTTCAGAAATATGGGTGTTTACTGTTCACTAATTTAAAGGACGCGTCTGTAAGCTACTGTAAACCTATAGAATGACAACTTGGGTTCACTGATGTACTAAAAGCACTAAACCAGATCTGCTTGAAAAGAACAGACTTGGTGCATAGAAAACATTCCTCGGAGGAAATTTGATTTTAGTATTTAAATTGACTAGATAAACTATACAATAAATCTGACTAATGGTAAATGACTAATTTTGCGTAGTAATGTGGCCTTCATAAATATCTCTATTGTGTCTAAGTAAAACGTTTTTTATTTTTTTAATTGCGGCTTAATTTTAAGTCACTAAATTTAGTGCATTTTATGTAATGCAATTGTGCATTTCCATTGCTCGGAGAGCTACAATATTTGCTATGTACTTCTACTGGGAAAGCCCTGCAGTAAATGATAAATTGTTGGTGAAAAGTAAATTCTGACAAGCTGTCGAAGGTATGTAATCAAAGCTGAACTGAAGGCTCCTTTACAACACAATGTGTATGCATAGAGCAGCAAGAACAAAATGGTTTAATGTGGGTCTTGTGTTGCAGTAGCTTCATTATTCAAAATGTTTCTGGGAATATTTGTAAGCAAGTCTGTAATGGTCTATAAAAGTCTACAGCACATATACCCTTAACATTTTAAGTGCATACATGGCTTAAATTGTCAAACGTGTGTAATGTCTATACAGGCTTGGGGGCTTTTTTCTGTTCACTCTAATCCATTAGGAATTGCACATATAGTTCACAGCCCTGTTATGTATATTCCCCCTTTTTATGTTGTCGGGTAACAATGTTTTGCCACTTCTACTCTCCGCACCATTTGGAGAAGATCCTGATAAGCGATGCAAAGTAAACTTCATAGTAAACTTCATATAGCCTAAATCCATATATTGATGAACGCCATAAAAGCTGTTCCACCCACATAAAGTGCAGAAAGCTTTGACTGCTTAAACATCTACTTCTGGCTTGACCATATATAGGAAGGTATTGTTGGAGACTACAATGTGGCTGTGCAGGCAAACCTTGCCAGGCATGGTTCACTATTGTCAAGAGGCTGATCCTAAACAAAGACGGTACAGCTGGTGAGATAAAAAATGGCTGAGGAAGATCGGCAGCAGTGAGGCGCAAAACTTAGTGTCTAACCAAACCCTGGTACTATTAACAAGCAGTCAGCTTTAGCTTGTGATGTTCCGGCGGTTTCCTGAACAGTTTTGTAACCGTATAATTGCGTTGTGTGCATTGTTCACTTCTAGATTGGCTAGAACGGAGTACAGTCAGAGCTATGGCTCTGTATCTGAGATTTTAATAGGCAAAATACCCAGGGTATGCTGCGCATGGCTCTTCTCACCAACAGCCACGAATGTCCTGCCAAGCAGAGTTACTTTAAAGCTGAACTCCTGCTTTAGGATACACTTGGACTGTTTAGGCTTGGCCCAAAAAATTAGCTCTCATCCATTCAGAGAAAGCGATGTATTCAAGAAATGAATACAAAGCTTCCTCTGGCTGAGTCGGACAGGCTTAAGTCACAACCTCTGCCAATTAAAGTGTATTCATTGCTAGAATATAGTTCTTCCTCTGGCTGAGCTCTGATAAGACTATTGTGTTCTTGGTTTAAGACAGTCTTGGCTCGGACCTGGAACAGTGTGGTATGCTGCATGTAGCCTCAGCTACTTGCAGTTATTACAGCACCAGCAGCCTCACATGTTCATGAGGGCCATGGTTCTTTTGGGCCAAGCAGGCTTTGCTGAGAGCAATAGGATCCATGGTCTGCCTGCCAAATCCTGGGAGGGTGCAGGGCCAAACCACACTGTGCACATCTAAAGAAGCGCATATCCTGGCTCAGGAGTGTGCCTGCATGGGTGTCCCTGGGGCACTCGAGGCAGGAGTGGAGGCGTGCTGGTGGGGAACCAGAAATTTAGTTGCCTAGCAGGAAAGTATATTTTTATTAAATGATAAAAAATAAATTTAAACGCCCAGCTAATGGAGGGATTTATGGGACACATTGGGGTTGATTTACTAAAACTGGGGTAGCTGTGCATAGTAGCCAATTGGCTTCTAACTTCAGCTTGTTTTAAGCTTTGATAAACTAAAAGCTGACAATTTTACCTGCAGAGCTGAATCAGATATTGCACTGTTGTATGAACTGTATGGCTGCTGTAAAAAGTTGATCAATGGAGTTGCATTTTTTGACCATTATATAACATTTTTGCTCTTCTGCCTGAACTTCAGCTTTAAGGATATACCTGAGAAGCCTTGTAAGAATGCTATTTTATAACTTTTAAAGATAATGGGGCTTCAGTTGCTTCTGTAAAACAGATTTTTGTACATTTTCTCATACCACTATTACATGGTCTGTATCATTTCTGCAGACTGGGTTTAGATGGTTCTTTACAGGTGAACAAACACTGGAGCTCAACAGTTGTGCCTTTTTATCATGTTACCATAGTCATATGAATGACATTTAAATCTTTTTGTAGGGTTGAATATGAAAGCATTTAAGATCTGAGGGAAAAAGTGGACTTTCTGTGAATCTATACTGCACGATCTCTTGTATTAAGAAGGATCTCTTCTAAATTCCAGCCTAAAATGCTTTACAGTTCTGCCAAGTTGGTGTTAAAAGTTGGCAAGATCTGCCGCCTTTATCACCTTTCCGTGAAAAATCAACATGTAGCTTCCTATGTTGCTGGATCTGACTTGATCCTCCCTTGGCCAACACTACTTTTATTTTGTTTATGTTCACTTTTGCATACAGTCTCGGGGATAAACTATATTGTAATAGGAAAAAGGGCATGTGCACCATCCAAATGATCAGTGTCTTCCTTAATGCTGTTTGCATTGAGGATGGGGTTACTGAAAGAAGTGTTAAACACTGCTTATGTTGAATGTATTGCTCCTAATTGAAATATTCATCAGTTTCCCAGACGTGAGGATTCTTAGATGCCTATCCTTAGAAGATCATGGGTGATGTTTTATTCCATGTGTTGGTACTCCTGATGTATTTCTAGTGGCTCTAAACAATTCAGTGTTCTTTTTGAATGCCCAGGGCCATATATATGTTAGCTTGGCTTTACATTTTTCAGGGCCATATGTTTCTAGATTTCTTGCAGTACCAGTAAACTCATAGGGCCATGATCTTGACTAGTAGCCTCCCTCTGTTTTGTAGGGTCATAATGCAGACTTGCGTTTGATGAAACCCATAGTATTGGGCCTGTATAAGTGAGCAATTCTGAATACATTAGATTTAAGTAAAATGAAACTTGGTACATTCAAGTTCCTTACTGTGCAAGCAATTCATGTACTTGAATTTGCATCTTGGTACCTTAACTTGTGCTTTCGTGAGCACCATGGGGAAGTCTGTTCTTTGAAACGGACATCCTTTTTCAATTGTGGGAGCGTATCTCATGACATGTGATACTTAACTAATTTGCAAATTACCCTTTTTTCCTTTCTATGTTCCTGGTACCTGTGGATCGGCTCAATGATGATTGTATCGACGAACCTTCACTGCGGACCCTTCTAAAAACACACATACACACACGGACAACTGCTGTAATGAACTGATTTTTAACAGCGTAATGATCGCTTTGTTCAGGGCAATGCAGGGACCCCCAGTGCTCAGGCCTCCAGAGGGATTGGGTCAGTTCCTCCTACAGCAAGTGCTGGAGGCTATGGGAGGGGGAGAGAGGAATATGAAGGGCCACCGAAGAAACCAAGGTTCTAGATGGCCGCCTATCAACCTGAATTTTTTTTTTTGTTAACACTTTTATCTTCTATTTTACTGAAGTAACCTTTTTATGAATGCTCTATTGCTTGACCCAGTATCTGTGAAGCTGGCTATGATAGATGTAGGTCTGAGTTAAGTTTTTTTTTTTTTTTTTATGGCAGTGTTCATTCCCATAAATGGCCCAAATTTTATTTCAAATTTTTTTTTTTTTTTACATGTGCTTTAAGTATACTGGATGCTACTTAACTCTTGGACTTTGCTGTTCCGAATTTCACCAGTTAATTGGTAATCAAACTTAAATACTGCTAGAAAGGAGTATATTGGCAAGACCATTGCTTGGCATGCCATCCAGCGCCAGACTGTAAATATATGGGCAGCTTTATCCCCAACAAACAGCTGTAACTCAAACTTGACCCTCTTGTGTTAAGATGGCAGTCCAATTCTAAGTAATGCTCTAATTTGTGGATCCCCCTCCCTGTGGTTCTGGGATGGATCGGATAATGCTAATTTATGTATTTGAGTATTGTGGTGAGCAGAAACGCGATGAAACTTGTCCTTGTAATACATTGTATTAAAATACTTATAAATAAAAATGTGGAAGTTATTGTGTTTGGGGTGGGTAACTGTACTGTCAGAAGTTCAGCGCTGCAGTTTAGGACTAGTACGCCAATATTTCTTGGTTGGAGTTGGGTATAATATGACTTGCTGCAGAAGGAAAGCTGTTTAATGCTAATTTTGCGTATCTGCCAAATGGCATAATTTTTTTTTTTTTTTTTTGAAGGGATTCTGTTCTATGGCAACATGACCTGCCTAAAGCTTTAAATCCCCCTAGCAGGCATTGCTACTTGTGATATTGCTGAACAGTTAGGAATAGATGCTGGAGATCACTTGGCCAACTCTTTAGTCCAAGAGGAAACCCACATATAATACTTTAGTGGTTTTTAATTTAGCAGTCTTTGTACACCATATACTGGCAACAGCCATTGGTTCTAGTCACTTTTTGGCTTTGTTTTCCAGGTTAATGTTAAACAGCTTTTCTTCTGCAGTAAGGAATTCGTGGCTTCCACAAGTGTGACTGACTAATTTTATGTATGGCTAAAGCAAATGTGTCTTTCTGGGCATATTTACCTATCTGACTTTCACTACTGCCCCCCCTCTCGACTTTAAACCTTAAGACTTTATTTCTATGTATGTTGTGAAAACAAACTTTGTTTTGCCCACAGCTGCAGAGAAACCAATAGTAAATTAACCGCTAATGTGTAGATGAGTGTCGTGAGTCGTCAACCTCACTTGGATACCCATTTTTATTTGCACTCTATTAAGAGTGCACAAATTTCTATTATGAAATATGTCCTGTTACTGGGATAGGTTTACAAAGAATTAGCAGCTAGTAGATCTTTATGAAGGTACTGTTGTGGCTTAATTTTCGTCATGTTTGCTGTTGTCATTTCAGTCCATTTTTAAAGCAAATCTGTATTGTGCGTTTTTACCTTCATATGCACTTCAAAACAATTTTAAAGCTATTCATTTACTTTGCTTAACTTTGTAAATCTTTCCCATGCATACAGGACCATTGTGTTAGGGATATGTATAATCCTATTGATCTGGTAAAATGAAAGTGGGGATGGGCTGTTGACAGGTTTGTAAGTTCCAAGTTCATGCTGGGTATGTTACGGGGTGTATAATCAAATGATTTCAAGATCACCTAAGACATGCTTGCACTAACCCACTGGTACTATTGTGCACGCTCATTTAAATGTTTAAAGTTGAACTCCAGACAAAGGCTAAATTTGCATCTGCTTTATTTGTCTTTTTTTCCCCCCTTCCTGTAGGGCATGGGCAGCATTGGGTAAATGATACTTTGTAAAGCAGAGCTCTTGACTGGCTTGGGGGTCCGTTCCCTTGCATGATGGCTTTCCTTTTTTTAAAAGGCAGTTTTTTTTTCTGCTGGCTGTCTTCTATTTAACAACCATGAAACTCCATTGGACTAAATCGGTTGTCTGTTTGGATTTCAGCTTTAATACCATATTTACCTTGTAAAGGACTACATATATAACAATTTAGAGGTAATGTAACTAATATGGAATCTGTAATGTGTATGAATTGGCTTGGAACATAGACTTTAGATTGGGTTTTTTTTTTGAGCAGCGGTGGGTTGAAAAATATTAATTTCAAGCTTATATTATGCCACATGAGCACAAGGCAAGCTGCCACTGCTCCTTTTTATTTTTATTTTGGGTCTTATCTTGCCCATAGGTGACAATCCCCTTCCTTACCTGAATAAGAAAGCTTTCAATTTATCTAAAGCTTGTTTGCACACAGTAAAAGAGGCTGCTATGGAATACAAACCTCTGTTTTTAAAAGCGCTTACAATTTAAGCCCTCATTTAGGGGTTCCAGCAAGTAAAGTTTGTAAGATCTCAACAGCAGGTCATTATGTGATCAATTCTTAACAGACTACTATACATAACCAGGGAATATGAAAGCCATGATGTTGCGGTCCGGCAATGTAATAGCATTTCAACTGGCATTTTGCACATTATCTTCGAAGGACCAAAATCTCTGAAGTGTTTTTTTGTAAGTAACCCCCCCCCCCTCCCCCTGGTTATAGGGTAGGCTTGTTTCCTAACCCATCTGACTCACAAAAGTTATGGTCATACTAAATGTCCCTGATGTTATATTGACTATATAGTTCTTGATATCCAGAACCTTTGACAAACATTTAGTTTTTTTTTTTTAGTCTTTTTGTTGCAGAGTTCTTTCAATACATAAGGACATAATGGCTGGTGTTGGCTGGCTTTTTTTTTTGGCACATTTTACGTAATGTTTGTGCTGCAGATTTAGTAGGAATCGACAATGGAGTCTACAGTCAATATTTTAGACCTTTCATTTCTTTGTTTTAATCTTCAAGGCACAGATGAGTATTCAGCAGTGTACTTTTTGTTGGCAGCCAGAGATGTAAGAATCTATTCACTTTATTTTTTACTGGAGTTTTAGCCACATCAAGTGCACTTTACAATCTTAGTGACCACCTGTAGCAAGCAATTCTGCAGTGCATAACTTTGAGGAACATAGTGCTACTGGACAATAGGATCCTGGATGTAGTAGTCCTGCTTCAAGATGCTCAGTGCTGGCCTTGTCCAGGTAGGTACATAAGAAATCCTCTACCTTGGTGACCTACTTTGTTATATTGCTATTCTGACATTACATTTCTGTTCAATGAAAACAATGCAGCACTTATTTCTTATGGTCAACTTGTGCTATGCAGCAGCACAATCGTAAGGTCGGCGTTTACTGTAATGAACTACATTATTTAATCTGGTTTCCAGTGCTGGCTTAGGTGGCTATTGGGAGGGGTGGCAGTAGTGTTATGACATGTGTTGCCTTCCCAAGTGGAAGGTTTAGTGTATCTAAAGGTTTTCTAAATTAGAAGACCTAACCAGAGCATATAGCTATTGTAATTTAACAATAAGTGAATGTAGTGTCGGATGTGGAGAATTTTTGCTCCTTTGAGCAAATCTTCTGGCTATAAAATGCCTTTAACCGTTTGCATTGGCCTGTGATTAGAAATTGTTCAAGCATTTGATTGTAAAATGTAGTGCTTGTGTCAAATTCTAAACTGGTTGCATATCGCCTTGTTGTAACTTAGCTTTTAACAGGAGCAGTTTGCCTACAAATGACACCTTCAATTTTTAGTACTTGGTATTTTGAGCATTGTATTTGGGCCCGACACTGGTTGCTTATTACAACAGGATCATATACTTTGTTGCCATTTTTCATTTATTGTGAAGAATGCAACTGGAGGATGGAAATGCTGTTGCAGCTTGAGTAAGATTTAAACCATTGCTATGAGCAATGTTAAAGATTTCCTGCTGCAGTCCTCATAAGGAATTGCCAGTGGGTTACACTGCTGAAGGGTTTTGCTTACAACTGAGCTTGACCATTTTGTGTGATTGAAAAATGAAAGCCGCTTATTGTGGTACCAATAAAAATGTACTGAGACAGTATGGGGATGGCCATTGCTGTTCACCTTCTGAAAAAGACATTCTGTATTGATCATGCTGTTTTTCCAATAGCACAGTGGTGTGTTGGGGTTTTATTTTTCTTCTTTGATCTAGAAGTAAGCAGTTTATCTTACAAGCTCTGATTTTAAGTTGCATACTTGTTCCAGATCACTTTTTTTTTTTTTTTTTTTTTTTGGTCCTGCAATGGCAGCCATCCCTGTCTCTCTGTACATTTTTCTTAAGGGTGGGGGATTGAGGCTTTTACAGAAACAAAAACTTGTAGCTTAGCTTGCTGAATATATTGGCGTGACAAGCCAGTTTAACGAACCTTTTGTGATTGCACGTCTACTTTTTGTTCTCGCTGTACAGGATTTGTGTGGAAAGACTGACTTTCATATCTGATCCTTTGCAAGTGGACACGACCACATTGCCATTGAAATTTCCATCAACACATTTATGACTTCAATATGAATGGCCAATCCAAGCAGCTAAGTTGAGCAGTGTCTTTAATCCTGTAACTGTAAACTGGTAGGCTAGTGTCAAATGAAATGGTTACTATACACAATTTTAGTAACATGTTGGTGTCGGGTGGAGTGGCACTGTAGTACACACAGCTCTAACAAACTACAACCACTTGCCTTTCCCCTCGTCTCTGTAAAATATTTCTGTAACCTAACAGTATTTTAGTACTGTCAGATTTAACTGGATTGCAAAGGCTGGGTAAACTTTATATTAAAAAATGCAGTGGATTTAAAGTCTAAACACCCCTGTTGTGTCCGGTTTCTGTGATTAAAACGTCCCCCCCCCCCTTTTTTTTTTTTGTGTGACCTATACACTGTAACTCAATTGAGCAACAATTTTAGGTGGAGGGAAGTAAAAAAAAAATATGGTTGCCTATGTGTTCATACCCTCTAATTTTTGAAGCACTTTTTTATTTTATTGCATCACTGTTTCTTTGCGTATGAGGATCAGCATGGCAAAATTTTGCTCGCTTTTCTTTGCAAAAACACTCAGATTACAGGGGCATCTCCTGTGCACAGCCATCTTCAGATCACCCCACAGATTTTCAATCGGTTTCAAGTCTGGGCCATTTAAAATCTTTAATCTTCTGGTGAAGCCATTCCTTTGTATGCTTTGGGTCGTTAGTTCCTCTTCATGTTCAGCTTTCTAGCAGAAGCCTGAAGGTTTTGTGCCAATATTAACTGTAATTTGGAACAGTTCATAATTCCCTCTACCTTGACTATGCCCCCCGGCTCCAGCTGAAGAAAAGTCAACCACCACGCTTCGCTATGGGGAATGGCATTCTTTTGGTGGTGTAGTGTTTTTCTGCCAAACGTACCTTTTTGGAATTATGGCCAAAAAGTTCAACCTTGCTTTTATCGGACCATAACACATTTTCCCACATGCTTTTAGGTGACTTCAAATGTTTTAGCTAAATTTAGCCAGGCTTGGATGTTAAGAGGTTTGTCTTGCCACTCTACCCCATATCCCTGACATGAATACAGGAGATTGGCAAATACTGGCTGTGTGGTACATGTGACAACAGATATTCATGTTTTTATAAATTTTGGATGGACGTTCGGTTTTTGGTAATGTCACTGTTGTCATATTTTCGTCTCTTAATCAGACACACTTAAGGGCCAAGCCTATTTTTGACACTTGTTTACGAAATAATTAGTAGTTTTTGCTTGAAACCCCTAGAATTTTAAATATATATATATATATAAATGGAGGTCCCTGCAATCTCAGACTGTATTTGCGAAGCGGTCTTTCAGATGCAATTCCTCACTGAATTTAAAATAAGTTGGCCACTTATGTTTTTTTTTAAAATTTTTTTTTTTTTTTTTTATTGCTGTCACAAGAATTTAAACATCTTGTGAAAGAAGTAATAGGCAGTGACAGGTCTTTATGGAGAGATCGGGGATCTGAAGACCCCAAATCCCTCTTTTGCACTTACCTTTTCAGATCGCCAAGTCTGAATTTTTATCGGCTGCCGAGTAAACCAGAATTGACGTCGCTTCAGATTTTACATTGGAGCCGCAATCGAAGCTGAATCCTGCTTTGGTCGGGTCGCAACCCGGGATAATGACCAAGTGGCTGCTTAGCCGGCTTGGCTGTTATCACCAAATGGCCGGCCACCCACTCTAAATGGCACTGGGGTAAAAAAATATTTTTTTTCCACTTGAGTTGTACAGTTTTATAGGTCACATTAAAAAGTGGAAAGTTCTGAGTTTTTTTTTATTAAAGAAAACAACCGTTTTAACAGGTGTACAGACTTTTTTATATCTACTGTATATGCTGGCCATTGGCTTGATATATTCTCTAGGCTAGAAGCAAAATAAGCATATGTATTATACTTGCGCTTGGCTGCATTTCCCAATTGGTTTAGGATTTATGCCTCAAACATGCGTGTTTCCCTGATGTCAATGGAACACGTGTGGACGTGCAGTGCAATATTTAGTGGACACTCGTAAGGGGTGAATGCATGGGTTGTGACACGTGACTGTGACATGCTGTTTTTGGTAGGTTTCAAGGAAGCTAGGGGAAACTGCATCAAGCAAAATGCATATTGTCCATGCATGTTGATGGGTGGTGCAGAGCCGCTGTTGGAAATCTACCTGACTAATATATCAAAACAAATTTAATAAATACTTGGTGGACACAAACATTCTGCCATACATCAAATGTATAAATTCCACCTGCAAGCCAAAAGTCTCAAGACGATAATGCAGTTTAGCAACTCCCAGTTCCAATCCCATTAATCTCTGCACCCCCCCAGCTCAAACCCACCCAAACCTCTGTCACAATCGCCCTATCTTGCGGACATCCTTTCTTTGAATTTTATATCCTAGCACAAATCCCTTCCCCAAATTCTCTCACCCTTCTGGCACAAATCTTAGAGGGATTGAACAAATCCCCACAAATCTCTCCTAGCATTACCCCTTTAAATTACCTTCCCAACTACAAACCAGAAATCTGACTGGGCACAACCCACTCCAGCACCCTCAAATCTGGCAATGTCTCCTCACCAGCATCTAAAAGCTGGTGGGCGAGGGAGAAGCTGGCTTTTAGTTGCTGAAGGGAGAAACACACATGGCATTCTCTGTCCTGCTTTCCAGCTCCTCTGGGCCCTCTACAGGAAGGAACAGTGGTCGTCCGTCCCCATCAGCGGCCCTGGATACATGCCATGGAAGTTGCACTCTGCTTTTCATATGTATATTGACTCACTGTCTCTACATGGAAATTACTTTTAAACAAGACCTGTAATGAGGTGAGCCACAATTTAGGGTCTGAACTGGATTTGGAACTAACCAGGCAAAACTGTAAAGATGGAAAGGGTAGCTTCTACGCCTTACCTGCCCAGGTGAACGATAGAAAACCCTTAGTCTACATCAGCATCTGAACTCCAGTCCACAAGGTGCCCCAACAGGTCAGGGTTTCTGGCTTTCTATATTACACAGGTAATTTGATCAGTTTCACTGCCTTAGCAATTACCACAGCTGTTTTATCGGAGGGAAAACCTGACCTTTTGGGGTGCATTGAGGACTGGCGATGAGAAACTCTGGTCTGCATGTCTCCACCAAACCACACCCCCTGATTTCTCCCCATGGATGGTTAAGCCCCGGTGGGCAGTGTTTAATGCTTCGGGGTATGTGGTTTGGATATGCGTCGACCAAGGCTGCTCCTTGTTCACCTGGGCTGGTCAAGAATGGCATTGATTTCTTTCCTTCTATATTTACTAACTCCCTGGATTGGAATAGGGGCAGGCCTGCACCCCATGTTCTGGTCAGATACTTTATTTTGAGGCTCCCTGAACAATCCAAAAGGTCGCAGGCAAAATTTGTTTGAGGCACCCTTTAAAAGCATCTTTGTATTTCCAGACAAAACTTCTGTCTTTAGGTGGTGCAGAAGGATTATAGTATTAACTGCTATCCAGGGCTTCATTGTAGAGATTTCATTGTCTTGACAGCTGTTTCCTTAGGGAAATGAGGACAAGTCTCCCAACAGACCCTATTGTCATATTTTACCTTTTTCCAGTTGATGTGCTGGTAGGGAAATTTCTATAGGAGCCCCAGATGGCAGGTGGTGCTTTAATCCCGCCCCCTACACAACTGGCTGGATTTCATGTCAAAATTGGTACATGCTATAGGATAACATGGGCCCATATTTCTTGGCAGCTGACTACATACATTTCATAGGTCACCTAAAAACCTGTTTGCAGTCCCCGAGATGGCTGATAGACATGGTTTTAAGAGGTAGGAACTGTGAAAAGTTGCTGTGCTAAGCTACTAACTAGGGATTCGAGCCAGGATGTAATGCACAAATGACTCCCATGGACATTACTTATATTGGGGAAACTAGCAGGTCGATCAAATTTTATAAATTTGCCTCGCCCTGAGTTTTTTTACATGGCTATTTGACTGAACACCCAAGAGGGTCAAGTCTCTAGTGTTCACCCCTTGGTGCCAACCGCACGCAAATATGCAGCCTCTCGGTGCCAAGAGTACTCTCCTGACAGTTATCAGCGCCTAACCGAAAGTTCCTGATTGCTGCTTGCCATCTGAGTTTTTCCTGATGAAGTGTCTGCCAATCACTGTGGTCAAATGGTTTTAAGCCCTGCCTCCTGGAATTATAAACTTCAAAGGGCCAGGAGGTGCTGGTGTTAAGAGGTTAAAATGGTCCTAGTTTGGCCATTTATAACTATAACGGACCATCATTCTGACTTTGTACTTGGTCCAAAGTGCTCAGTGCAGAATCTTTCTATTGCTAGGGAGTTGTGTGCACTTGGCAGGGCTCATCTGTGCTAAAATGAAAGTAACGTGGCATTAGGCAGGTATTGACACCAGCATGTGCTGCTTAACCCAACAACTCGCCCCATGCTGCCTGAGCATGCAGTGTTTTTAATAAGCTTGGCAGAGGGACACTGAACAGGCTTTGCAAGTTCAGTTATGTTCTCTGCCTTGGTGAAAAATTGTAGTCTGTATTGGACACTTGAACTTCTTCTGTCCTAAAATAGATTGCAGTATTGGATTTGGGACTTGATGGGTTATAACAAGTTATGGCAAGGCAAATGTGAACGCAAGCTGTTAAGCTACCAATGCAGTGTTGTAGGGTTCATGGAATTTTAGTCGCGTCATGACATGGCACACTCTAACTTAAGTGTTTCTTGAAAACTCCACACTGATGAAAGTACTGGTTTCTTTGGATTGGGTGGCTGACTTTTTACAGTAGAAACACGTTTTGGTGCAATGTGGAAACATGGTAATAAAGTGCTGCATTGTTTTCATATTTGTAAATTAACTACTTGCGGTTATCAGAATTGTTGTGTCAGAATGCACATACTGTGTTTTTTTTAAAGGTGCAGTTCCATTTTTTTCTTTCCAAAAAATTGGGACAGCCCAGAGAAATTGTTCAAGTAAAATCTATAGCTTGGCTCTTCTGCGATGTAAATGGTTCATGCATTTAAAATGAAGTAATACCGTAACGAATAGGCATGAAGTTGTATTTTCTGCACTTAAAGGATTAACTTTTTTACTTTGTCCAAATGCTTTGGACATGATATTTCACTTAAGTTGCAGTGAGTTGCCCTTTCTTTAATGTTGTGCGCTTACAGCACATAAGACTGAGCTGCAAATATCTGTATTGCAGATATATCAATTGGCTGATAAAATTACCTGACTTGTATCCTGCTATACTGAATATAATTTATAGTGGTGGTCTGGCTGTGCCGAGTAATCTCGGCAAGCTTTGTCCAGAAGCCTTCAAGTTAAAAGGCAAATTACAAAACAAACCCCTTTGACCTGTTACTCAACTGGTTAATGCAGCATTCTTATTTAGATCACAATATGCTATAGTTCTTAGACTTTAAGACTTTGAGCCAGTTCATTTTTATATAAAATTGACTCATAGTTGTGCTTGGTCACTAACATTAAGCAGAAAACTGAAAGCTAATTGATCTTTCTGGTCACTTATCTTTAGGTATGGAACTTGGATACTGGCTGACATTGAATCCAGAGTCTTTATGTTAAGGTATGTTCAATTGTGTGCTGTGCTTTGCTTTGTTCGTTTTTTTTTTTTTTTTTTTTGCTTTGTGCATTAAGCCAGCCATAGACATGCATCTTCAGCCAGGATTGGCTGAATTTCTATCCATGTATGGGCTAGCTGGTTGTGCAGTTGATTAACCACTTGACTGCCTGAGTATTTACAAATACCCCTATGATGGGCCATTATTTACAATTTGGCACTATTTAACCACTAAAGGGGCGTGCTATAGATGAAAGACGTCCACAGCGTGGCTCTCAAGTGCCGGGTGGACGTCTTGTTGTTTGCCCGGCGCATCGCTGGGAAGCCGATGCGTGTGCCTGGCAGCCGCGGTGTCCGCCAGGTACTAGCGATCGGCGGTGACACAGCAGGGACGTGGAGCTCTGAGTAAACACAGCTCCATGTCCTGTCAGGGAGAGGAGACAGATGCTGTGTCCCTTGTACATAGGGACACAGCATCGGTCACCACCCCAGTCAGTCCCCTCCCCCCCACAGTAAGAACACACCCAGGGATTACATTTAACCCCTTCCATGCCCCCTGGTGTTAACCCCTTCACTGCCAGTCACATTTATACAGTAATTGGTGCATTTTTCTCACCTCGTCTTTCAGGACAGCACTTGGAGAGAGCGCAGCTCCACCCACTTTCCCAGGAAACACTGCAGTCACTTTAAATTCCGCCCACTTCCACCATGACCTCAGTTGTTGTGTTTCCTCCGGCCATGGTGGAAGCGCTGCAGGGAACCAGGGGTGTGCTGTACTCTCTCCAGGTGGAGGTGGCTTGGGCATACCGGCGGCGGTTATTTAATACTCACAGGCAGACCCAGCACCCCCCCTGACGGGTGGGGGGTTCTTCGGTGCTTTCCCCTCTTCGAGTCCGGCGAGGGCAGAGGCCGCTGAGGGTTTTTTCTTCCTCCATAGGCGGACGGCGTGGGCTGAGGGAAGAGGTCAGGTGCCTCTTCCGGGTTCACGAGGTTCCGTTCCGGGTGGCGGGCGACGTCATTTCCGGGGGGGGAAGAGCTTTCGGCGGCGCGCGGCAGCTTCCGGTTCCAGCTGCTGGAGCGCAGGAGGGGAGGCGGCCTTGGCGGTGCATTTCCGGGCCTCGTGGCGACGAGTTTGCCGGGAGTTTTAAAAAACGATCGGACGGCTGCTGCACTCTGAAGGAGAATGGAGCCGGAAGAGGAATCAGCAGTGGTGGCGGGAGCAGGAGCCACAAGCACCAGCCCGGCCCAGGTAGGAGACGGCGGTTTCCACGTTACCTGGGATCTATATGTGTCCCTCCTGTTGCCCCTCTAGGGGGAGGGGAGCCTGCAGCATTTCTTTCCCTAGTTATGTCTTTGGGAGTAATGCTTTCATGTTTTACACAGCGGTGGTGGGATTTTGTCTGTTTTGTTCACTGCTGTTGGTGTCAATGGGGTTGTTGTCTGATACACAAAAAGTTAAGCATTGGGTTGTTTGTTTATTGTGTTTTTCAGAAATGCAAAGAAAAACTTAATGTTGCATTGCCCCCACCTAAGAAGAAGTGTGCTATTTGCAAAACGTCCCTCAGGGGTTCATGGGTTAAACCCTTATGCAAAGCTTGCATTGCTGCAGTAATTACAGAGGAAGCCTCTGTTAGTACACCCTCTGAACAGCCCAAGGAGATAATTTCCTCCTTCAGGAAGGAACTACAGGAAACATTTCAATCTTTCCGTTCCTACCTAGACAAGCGTCCGATCTTTCAGTCAGCACCTAGAGCCTCCACTAGTACCCAAGGGGGGGTAGTTAGTGAGTCTGAGGACGAGGAGCCTAGGAGTGTGGTGTCAGGGTCTGAGGCAGAGGAGGATGAGGAGAAAGATGCATCCTCATCTCGCTACAAATTGTCATTAGAGGAGGTAGATGATCTCCTGAAACAGATACATGCTACCCTTAATATTAAGGAGGATAAGACCCAGTTGTCGTTACACGACAAGATGTACCAGGGCTTAGATGAGATTAAGCACAGAACCTTCCCAGTACACAAAGTGTTGTCTGATGCTATTAAAAGGGAATGGAGGGAACCTGAGAGGGCCCCCTTCTTTTCTAAATCTTTAAAAAGGAGATTTCCTTTTGAGGAGGACGAAGCACAAGTCTGGAATAAAAAACCCAAACTTGATGCAGCCTTTTCTAAAGTCTCACGGAACACAGACTTGGCCTTTGAGGACATGGGTACCTTGAAGGATACCATGGACAAAAGGGCTGAGACGCTTTTGAAGAAAGCTTGGGATTCAACACTAGCCAACCTCAAACCTGCTATGGCGTCTACGGTAGTAGCCAGGAACCTGGAGCATTGGCTGGACAAGCTTAAAGCCCATATTGAGGCAGGGACTTCTCGCAGAGAACTACTTGACTCTCTTCCGGTTCTGGGGAACGCTGTGAGTTGCATTGCAGATGCATCAGCAGAGTCGGTAAGGATGTCGGCTCGTTCCTCGGCCCTAATTAATTCGGCCAGGAGAGCCTTATGGGTTAAAACTTGGTCAGGGGATGCAGCTTCAAAGATTAAGCTGTGTGGCCTACCTTTTGAGGGTGACCTGGTTTTTGGTTCTGGTCTAGAGGCAGTTCTAGAGAGGACAGCGGACAGGAAAAAAGCTTTGCCAGTGAAGAAAGTAGTTCCACAAAACAAAAAGAATTTTCGTTCTTTTGGACAGCCCCAAAGTTCGAAACAGACACAAAGAGGGGGAAAGTCCTGGCAGCCCCAAAGGGGACGAGGGAAGCCTGGGGTACTATTTCGTTCCCCCAGCCAACCCGCAAAATCACAATGACATCCTCCCGGCGGTGGGAGGACGTCTTCGGTTGTTTCTTCCTCAGTGGAAAGAGGCAACATCCAGTGCGTTTGTCCTGAAAGTTATCTCGGAGGGATACGCACTGGAATTTTCGGAGAATCCACCGTCTCGTTTCTACATAACCGAGTTGTCCCGGGACAGGGAAAAAGCTCTGGCAATGATGTCCTTGATAGAGGAGTTCCTTCAACAAAAGGTGATCACTCCTGTACCGCAGCAAGAGGAAGGTCTAGGGTGTTACTCCCACGTGTTTTTAGTGAGGAAGTCGTCAGGAAGGTTCAGATTGATCCTGAACTTAAAGATTCTAAACAGGTCCATTCGGTACAAAAAATTCCGGATGGACTCCATCTATTCGGTGAGGAAGCTGCTTCCAGCAGGATGCTTTCTGGCCTCAATAGATCTGAGGGATGCATATCTGCATATCCCGATAAGAGCCTCATCACAACGCTATCTACGCCTAGCGTTAAGAACAGAGAAGGGGGTGAAGCACTTTCAGTTCAGAGCACTTCCCTTCGGCCTCTCCTCCTCCCCCAGGGTTTTCACGAAGGTCGTGGCGGAGGCAATAGCACCTCTCAGACTGGAGGGGGTGTCTCTTGTCCCATATCTGGACGATCTCCTTCTGTTTGCCAAATCAGAGGATCAGTTGTTCAGAGACCTGAAGAGGACTCAGACCCATCTAGAGGATCTGGGCTGGGTTCTAAATCTAAAAAAATCGAACTTGGTTCCATCTCAGGTGATAATTTTTTTGGGTTATTCCATAGACTCGGTCCAGGGAAAGATTTTCCTGCCAGAGGAAAAGATAATCAAGATACAAGGGGCGGTAAAAGCAGTACAGACAAACCTGCCAGTGACCGTCAGGACAGCAATGTCCACCCTGGGTCTGCTCACCGCTTCTATACCAGCAGTTCAGTGGGCCCGCCTCCATGCAAGGGATCTTCAGCAGGCAATCCTACGAAACTGGTCTTTCGGGGAGTCGCTGGAAAAGCAGTTCAGGATTCCATCTCAGGTAAAAAGGAGGTTGTGGTGGTGGAGGACTCGAGCAAACCTGAGTCTGGGTCTGTTGTGGTCCTTCCCCACAGCAAGGATCCTTACGACGGACGCAAGTTCCTGGGGTTGGGGCGCCCATCTCGAGGGTCAGATGACCCAGGGGTCATGGTCCAGGGAGGATTCCAGGAGGTCCTCCAACTGGAGGGAGCTAAGAGCCATTTTTCTGGGGCTAGGGGCCTTCAGCCAGTCTGTCCAAGGACAACACGTCCAAATCCTATCGGACAATGCCACAGCAGTGGCATATATTTCAAAGCAAGGGGGCACGAGAAGCAAGTGTCTTTTGGGCCTAGCTTTACAAATCCTGTACTGGGCAGAGGAAAATGTTGCGTCCCTGACTGCGGTACACCTGAAGGGCAACCTGAACCATCTGGCGGACTTTTTAAGCAGGAAGAGGGTTCTGGAGTCCGAATGGAGTTTAAACCAAGAAGTCTTTCAGGAGTTGGTAGACAGGTGGGGAACTCCCCAGATAGACTTATTTGCATCTCAAGCCAATGCAAAGGTCCCGCGGTTTTTCTCCCTCAACAGGTTGGACCAAGCGGAAGGACTAGATGCGCTAGTCCAGCGTTGGTCCTTCCGTTTGTGTTACGCCTTTCCCCCAGTTCAGATGATACCATTGGTTCTCAAGAAACTGCGGGAGGAGAGGACAACGCTAATTTTAGTTGCCCCATTTTGGCCCAAGAGGCCCTGGTTTTCGGGCCTGTTGGACCTAGCGATAGAGGCTCACTGGCTACTACCAGTCAGGAGGGACCTACTGTTCCAGGGTCCCCTTATTCATCCAGACGCACATCACCTGAAGCTTGCGGGTTGGCTACTGAGGAACAAATCCTAAGAGGTAAAGGGTTATCCAGGCGTTTAGTTAACACTTTACTTAGTAGTAGAAAACAAGTCACCAGGGCCATTTACTTTAAAACCTGGAAAGTTTTTAATTCTTGGTGTGAGTCCAAGGGTAGTCTTCCTTTAAATAATTTTTCAGTCCTGGAATTTTTGCAGGATGGGATGGACAAGGGTCTGGCAGCCAGCACCCTAAAATCTCAGGTTGCTGCACTTTCTGTTTTTCTAGAGAAGAGGTTATCTCTGGATCCTTATATAATTAGGTTTTTTAGGGCTTTAGCCAGGGCTAGGCCGGTACCTTTTAAGTTTTTTCCCAAATGGGATTTATCGGTTGTTCTGAGAGGTCTGACAAAAAGACCCTTTGAACCTCCAGTAGAAGCCTCACTTAAATTTTGGACGTTGAAACTGGTGTTGCTAGTAGCAATCACTTCTGCTAGGAGAGTCAGTGAGCTCCAAGCACTATCTATTACTGAACCGTTTTTGAATATCTTTCCAGATAGGGTTGTATTAAGGACAGATCCAGGCTTTTTACCAAAAGTAGCATCAGCATTTCATAGAACACAGGAGATAGTTCTACCTACATTCTGTCCAGCTCCATCGGGTCCGAAAGAAAAGGATTTTCATACCCTAGATGTTAGAAGATGTTTAGTACATTATCTGGAGATTTCTAGCGAATTTAGAAAGGACAATTCTCTTTTTGTGCTGTTCTCAGGGTCTCGGAAGGGCTATAGAGCCTCTAAGAGTACCTTGGCCAGGTGGCTTCGTATGGCTATTCATGAAGCTTACAAGGCTATGGATTTGGAACCTCCCACTGGAGTGGTGGCTCATTCAACAAGGGCAGTGGCAACATCCTGGGCGGAACGAGCTGGGGCTTCACCAGAACATATCTGCAAGGCAGCCACGTGGACGAGTTTTTCCACATTCACTCGCCACTACAGAATGGATTTGCTCTCAGCAGCGGAGCAATCGTTTGGCAGGAAGGTCCTGCAAGCGGTGGTCCCACCCTAGAGTAAGTACTCGGTTATCATCTCCAAGTGCTGTCCTGAAAGACGAGGTGAGAAAACCTTAGTTAGACTTACCGGTAACGGTATTTCTACGAGTCTTTCAGGACAGCACCGATAACCCTCCCTTTGTTTTTTAAGGGACGATGTATAAATACTATGTATAAATACTAACGTGTATAGTTGCTATGTTTTGCTTATCTAATTCCAGCATGTCCGGAGGTACTCGTTAACAACTGAGGTCATGGTGGAAGTGGGCGGAATTTAAAGTGACTGCAGTGTTTCCTGGGAAAGTGGGTGGAGCTGCGCTCTCTCCAAGTGCTGTCCTGAAAGACTCGTAGAAATACCGTTACCGGTAAGTCTAACTAAGGTTTTTTATAGCACTGATCGCTGTATAAATGTGGTCCCAAAATTGTGTCAAGTGTCCGATACGTCCGCCGCAATATCGCAGGCCTGACCAAAATAATCGCAGATCGCCACCATTACTAGTAAAAAAAAAAATCATATCTATCACCTATTTTGTAAACGCTATAACTTTTGCGCAAACCAATCAATATACACTTATTGCGATTTTTAACAAATATGTAGAATACGTATATCAGCCTAAACTGAGGAAAAATTTTATTTAAAAAAAAACTGGGATATTATAACAAAGTAAAAGTGTTTTTTCAAAATTTTCTGTTTTTGTTTAAAGCGCAAAATTATAAAACGCAGAGTGGATCAAATACCACCAAAAAGCTCTATTTGTGGGAGAAAAATAATAAAAATATAATTTGGGTACAGTGTTGTATGACTGTGCAATTGTCATTCAAAATGCGTCAGCGCTGAAAATTGGTCTGGACACGAAGGGTTTAAGTGCCCAGTAATGAAGTGGTTAACTGATGCTGTACCCAGATAAAATGGTAAAAAAAATCTCCTTTTAAATGGAGCTTTATTTTGATCACTGCATTATTTTTTTGCACTATAAACACCAATTTTGGAATAATTTTTACTTTCTGCTATAAACCATCTCCAATAAAATAAGTAAACAAATTTCCTCACATTTAGGAGAGTATGTATTCTGCAAAATGTTATCAAATCCCAATAAGCGTATGTTGGCTTGCGTAAACATTTTAGTGTGTACAAACTAGTGTACACATACTCTCTCTAGCAATAGGTCTGAATCTGGTGTGAACTGGCCCATAGCCTCTGCATTGACAGTTTTTTTTTTTCCCCAGCTACTATTCATAGCCACTAATAAAGATTGCTTTAGAACTAGTCAATTAAACCAATTGGTGCCAATTTGGTATTTGAGTTGCTTTTTTGGGGTTTTCAGTAACCCAATTTTGACCATGTTTAAACAATTTTTTACCCTTTCCACAGATTTGATACAGGTGTCATTCAGTCCACACTACCTCTTGAGGCCTGTTGAATTGTAAACAAGGTATAATTCAATTAGGATTTTTGCTAATATCTACTACGCTTGTCATTAAGTTAAAAATAAAGAATTGGCCGCTATTGTACGTACTACTATGTTAATTTTTTTCTTTTCTTTTTTCAGGGCTACTTATTGGACAGAATTTGTTTTTTGTTGAAAATAAAAAAAATTAAATTAGCTGTGTCTTATATTTGATTAACCACTTTAGCCCTGGAAGATTTGCCCTCTTAATGACCAGGCAATTTTTGCAATAAAGCACTTCATCGCTTTAACTGACAATTGTGTGGTCAGGTGGCGTTGTACCCAACTGGCAGTGGAGAGGGGTGTTTACATGATGTGGTTGCAGTGTTTCTTACCTATGACGGTCTCTGCACATGCCTGCTGAATGCTACACACTAAATCAAATGGGGGAAGTGCTGCAAACATGTGCAATGCACTGCACATGATTAAGGTGCTTTTTTTGGGGGTGGGGGGGGGGGGGATGGGTGAAGAGGCTATGCATCACTGCTTCACAGCCTCTGAAGTGTGATATAAATGCAGATTGGGCTTCAGAAACAGAATTTTGTAAGCAGGTTTAAAGCTAACCTTTGCGGGTACTGGTAATGCTGCCTCCTTCAAGCAAACCCTAGATGGCAACTGAGAACGTCAGTTATACAGTCATTCTCCTTAAATTGACTTCATCTGTTGCCATTCTATATTGTCCATTGGATGACACTTCTTGAATGTAAGATTTAAGCAGGCCATACATGATTCGAATTTCGATCTAAAATCGCATACGAGTGTGAAATCGGACGATTTTCGTATCATTAGTGTGCTTGTTCGACACGCGATTTTCGTACGACAGGCGAAATTTCAAAAACCAACATGTTGGTTTTTTTTCTGAAAAACGTCCAAAAATCGTATCGTTAATGGTAGAGTTGGACGATTTTTCCCAAGAAACAAAACTGCGCATGATCCGAGTTGGCGCGACCCGACTTTTGACAGTAGGGGGTATGTTTAAAAGGTCACAGAAGATTACATCACTTCCTCTATGGTATGAAAACATTGTGTTTTCTCGCTCGATTTTCGTACGTAATTGATGGTACACTCGCATGCTTTTGTGAGCGCCGCGTTCGTTTATCGCTCGACGGCTCGTTCGAAATTCGAATTGTGTATGGCCTGCCTTAGGGTTATTCTGCTGCTTTCAGTTTCTATGTGCCTGGTGTCTATTCCCTCTGTAGGCTTTAACCTAGGGCTTTAACCTATGTCTACTACTATCGGTTGACTCAAATTTGTATGCTCTTTAAAATCCTATTGGTACATTAAAGGACATTTTTTTTTTTGGTCCTAGTGGAGATATCACACTTGACTAGTTAAATTTTCCTTTAGTGACCCTTTATCAGCTGTATACCTTCCTTTACCTTACTGTAGTGCCGTTTTCATTTCCTGCTTGTTTTTTCCTCTGAATTAGAGTTCTGTCTTGTTAGTTCTCCCCACTTCCTGGTTGTGTAGATAAAAAAATGTTCACAGAGCGATGACTTCACAGTGTGGTCAGTAACGTGCTCGCTCCCTCTGGTTAGACTATAGGTCTGCGTGAGAACGCTGTGTACGTCTGTGTAGACTGCAAGGAGCTGTGATATCGTGGGTGTGTCTAACACCCCAGCACCTCCTCACTATCAGTTTCAGGCAAGCTCTGCCCTGCCTGGATCCATAGGCAGAGGGGCGTGAAGGGGTGTATACTGGGGGTGGTTTGGGCGGAGCGCTGCTAAAGTGTGCATGAGAACTTTGCTCGTTCTCATCCGCACTTGGGAAATAAAAAATCGCTTCTGCGCATGCGTGAACCGCCAAGCCTAATGGGAACGTAGTTCCCATTAGGCAGTGACGTTTACAACAAGAACGTGCACCGCAAAACCAGGAAGTCGGGAAAGAAAAGCCAGGACGGACGGACGGAAGGAAGGAAGAATGTCTGTTTAAACAGGTACCGCAATATTTTAAACAATAATCATGACGTTTTTCGTTGACATGTGTGAAGACTATTTTAAAGCAATAAAAAATGTTTCCTTTTATTAAGGCTTTAACTTCTGATTCTTTAGAACTTTTTTTTTTCTAAATCAAAACAAGGGATTTATTGAAAAAGGAAAGAACATGACAAACAAATTATAATGCACAGTGTACATACAGTAAGGGTTATCCCGATCAGAACAATGTTTAGCTACACAAAGAAACATATAGACCTTACTGCTATGAAACATGAACAATTTAGAGCTGGTTTAGCACCATAAACGGGACCACTAGCCCTGGATCATTAACAGAGCATGAAACCAGCGTTAGCAGTATAACATAAATAACCTATCCGAACAAGATGGCATGGCCATATATAGCGTAGGACCATGTGCGATGTACGAAGCATATTTTAACTGGGCCACCATGATACACAATAGCAGACCAGAGTAAAGCAGACCAGAGTAAAGCAGACCAGAGTAAAGCAGACCAGAGTAAAGCAGACCAGAGTAAAGCAGACCAGAGTAAAGCAGACCAGAGTAAAGCAGACCAGAGTAAAGCAGACCAGAGTAAAGCAGACCAGAGTAAAGCAGACCAGAGTAAAGCAGACCAGAGTAAAGCAGACCAGAGTAAAGCAGACCCCTATCCATCACCAGTTGAGGAGGACACAGCCCAGGTGTATCCAGCCAGGGCTGCCACATGGAATAAAATTTCTTGAGGGCATTACGATGTTGATCTGTGATCTTTTCACGTATCAACAAACTGTTGACCATCTCCACCCATTGCGCCTCTTTCAGCACTCTAGGAGTGATCCACAATCTCGCTATAGCCTTCCTGGCAACATACAACAGACGTAGAACAGCAGTATGGCCACTGAGAGCGAGGGTACCTCCAGTGCACCCAATAAGCACACCAAGGAGTCACACGGTACCGGGAAGGCATAGGCTTGGAATATTGTGGAGCTCTCGGTCAACAGGAGCACACGTAAACCAGCCAACATGGCCAAGGAACTGTTCCAAGGGGTCCACAAGGTCTATTATAGACCTCTGCGGGCAACAGTGGTAGCGCACAACAGTGTCTTAAAAACTTCTCAACAGCAAAAACAGGCCGTTGTGGCCAAAGCGAACAGAAGCCGCCTTCCCATAGGTAGTGTGAACAAAACAGATCAATAGATACTAGGACTTACACATAATTCGCTGGGCGGCGGTTACGGGCATCACGAATCGATCGCTCTTCACGATCCAACCATTACATAGTAGAAGCTGGGGAGTCAAAAAATTGCACCGAGCCAAAAACCTCCACCCGAAGTCGGGCAGGATACAGCACATCGTATTTCAGTTCAAGGTCCTGCAGACATCGTTTAACCTCAATGAACTTGCCTCTTGTTTTCTGCAGTTCCGCGGAAAAAATCTGGGAACAGGGACACTTTAGCATTATCAATCTTCAGGGCTACAGGATTGGTTCTAGCATTATGTAGGATAGCATCCCTATCCTTGTAGTGAAGGAGTTTGAACAAAAATGGGCGCGGAGGTGGGGGCCTAGCAGGCACTCTATGTGCACGTTCCACGGAAAACATGGGGGAGAACACCTCCCTCCCAAATGCAGCAATCGGCCACTTTTCAATAAACTCCACAGGGTTCTTCCCCTCCATTTTTTCTGGTAAACCTATCGCCCTCACATTATTTCTTCTCATTCTGTTTTCCAAATCATCCAAACGGGAAGAATGTTGGTCAATCAGGTGATTGTTATACGTGAGATCCAGCTGCATGGGCCCCAGATCATCCTCAATGGTGCTCACCCTTTCTTCCAGCGCGGAGGTCCATTCCCTTAATTTCTGGGCATCGTGCCTCAGGAATGAGATCTCAGCCTTCACTCCCTTTATCTCCGTGGTGAGGACTGTAATAAACATGTCACTGCTGCAAATATGTCACGCAATGTGGGTTCCCCCTCCATACTTGGACTCACTGGAGCTTGGGGCCTATCAGACCCCGGGGTAGGAGTACTCACTGCGTCCCATGCGAGGCCGTCGTTCACTGTGTCTTCCAGAGGCACCGTATCGTCGACTTCTGACCCACCACCGGACGAATCTTCCGGTGAACTGGAGGACGCCACCTGCTCTTTCACGAGTGGCATGGAGAACAACTTTTCTGCAGCCTCCCTGTCTCTCTCCGGCTGTGCGGCCTACGTAGGCGCCATTTTGGCACATGAGGCCCGCAGGTTTGTTCACGAGTTGGCGCTTAGCGGACGACATCGTGGGACAATAGAGCCCGGTGATGTAGGTATGTAGTCCCGCTATCTTCCGAAACCTACCGGGGTCAGGTAGCAGCTGCTGGATCTTAATCCTCAGGATAACAGGACGGATTCTCGGCGGAGCTCGCTTCAGACACGTTCGGCTACATCCGCTGTCTGGCCACGCCCCCTTAGAACTCTTTTTCAAACACTGGTTGAACACACTTTAGTCGCCTTGAGCCCTATAATATACTCCCTCCTGTCCTTTACACCATCAGTGGGGGAAAAAATGCACCATTGGTCATGCTTTCCCTATATTCTACATTACTTTTAGTAAGGGGTGATGCCTTCTCCTGTAACTATGGTGCAATCTTGGATGAACATTCACTCGGTTAATTACTTGCCCATAGAGTTGCAGTGCTCCCCTCCACGAACTGGCCTAGTACCCAGTATCAACACTGGTCTCTTCATCCAATGTTAGGCAAGTTGCATGCCTGAAATATTCCTCTGTACATTTTTCCATCTGTTGCAAATCCCTGGACAGCAAACCACTTTATATGGGGAGCACAAAGATGCTGGCCTATACAGGCCACAAAAGGAGCAAGGCAATCGATACTATAAAAGATTGGTTTATTCAATAGAACGTTGTGTAATATGTTAAAAGCAATTGTGCTCAAACTTCACTGTTTGTACACAAAAGGCAAATGCTTGTACATTAGGTCTTCATACACCAACACATGTGCAAAGATTTACTTCAGAGCTATAGAAGCCATTCATCACTCATCTAGAAAAGATCATTGAATTTACATACTGATCATACCTCAACATTATATACAGACATAATTTGCCACAGCTATGTATTTACTGTGTGGGGGGTAGCACTATCACATCACCTCCCTAGGTGGGAGCTGGAGCATATAGGCAAACTGGGACCAAGGGGAGGTCACTAGGTGTGAAAGAATTAAATGAGCAAGATCCATAAATATAGATTGCAAAAGTACCTACTAGGGGCATATTGATGCATCCAAATTATGAAAAATATCCTAGTTCTCATTCATAGATATAGATTTGATACATAACCAGGGGACAGAGGAGTGATGTGTTGACCACATTTCATAGCTACACAATTTAAATCTAAAAATCAAACTTGTCCTACCCTAAAATCTACCTCTAATGTAAAATATAGGAAACAATCCACTTGGGGAAGACAAGCAAAAGTACCTGAAATATTGGAATCTACATTCAAAGTGTGAGATATAGAAAGATGTGTATTGTATGCCAACAGTGTCTCGTTACTGAGGACATTTTTCAAACAGAGGCTAATAAGTTACGTAAACAGCTGCTCAGTAGAGGCTACACCAAAACTACACTATGTAAGGCTTTTAATAAGGTGGTAGGTATCAAATGAGAAAGGGACCGTTATTTGGTATAAAGACAGAATGGTTACTACATTCTCTAACAAACAAGCTCACATCAGGAAATGTACTGTAAAAAAAAAAAAATAGAGAATGCTTACGAACAATACATTTTTAAATATGTCAGAAATTATCCTGAAATTAGATATTTTACTTCTCTCTGTGACCGCATGGTCATGAGCCTTCATAGGAGACCTAAGTACTGTAGCTAAGGGCAAACCTGGCACATTTAAATGTGTAATTTTTTGAATGGGTTTTGGAATGTTTAATGATAAAACACTATTGGTAAAACATGTGGTGTGTGTTTTGCCAATGGGGTGAAACCCAATAAACCCTTCTGGAAGGATATTAGAAATGGGTTTACTTAATACTGGCACAAATCATTTGGTGGTGGGATATTATGGTTTGGGGTTCATTTTCAGGGGTTGGGTTTAGTTCCAGTGAAGGGAACTTTTTAAAGCGTCGGCATACCAATACATTTTGGACAATTTAATGCCCCAACTTTATGGGGATAGCCCCTTCCTGTTACAACCTGACTGCACACCAGTGCACAACCTGACTGCACACCAGTGCACAACCTAGGTCCATAAATGGATGGGGGACTTTAACAAGATGTCTCCATCTCTAGATCGACACAAACAGGGAACCGACCGGGTGCGCCTGTGCAGACATGACTATCCTGTACCATGACAGAGTTTGCCCTAGTTGAGGCACAACAACCAGAGCCTACACATGACAATTCCATGAGCCATAATACCATGTCTAGAAGACTTTATACTGTGAGTGAGTGAAAAACATATAACGCTGCACATGCGAACTGAATCGCCTCTGGGCGCTTGTTTGTCCATTTCTCCTTTGAACTCAAATAAGATGGGTTTTGATCTTTCTCCTAAAGGCCAAGTGGTTCTCCTCCAACCGAATGGAGGTTGGTAAAGTGTTCCCAAGTCTAGGGTCTTGGACAGCAAATCTCCTTTTCTCCTTTAGATTTGTATCTGGTTTTGGGTATTTGGAGTAGATTTTGGTTGGTGGATCGCAGAACCCAATTGGGGTTGTAAGCTTTTTAGTTTTTCTCATAGATATTGAAGGGCATTTCCCAGAATACACTCAGAGTGCTTTGAAAGTAATTCTGTCTTTTACTGGCAACCAGTGAAGGCTTCTCAGTGAAGGTGAGATTGATTCCCATGGTTTTTTCCCCAGTCACAAGTCGCGCGGCCGTATTCTGAACAACTTGCAGGTGAGTGATTTGGTACTTTGGGAGTCCGAGGTAAAGGGCATTTGCATAGTCAAGTCTGGAGTTAGCAGTCGTGGTGGGAACAATTGTTATGTCTTCTTTAGGAATAAATGGAATAAGTCTGCGTAGTAGGCGCAGCAGATGATGTGATCCGCTGACTACTGACCCTATTTGTGCATCCATTGTCATGTAGGTGTCAAAGATGACTGTTTCCCAGGCTCTACTACCTGGGGTTTGGGATTGCACCAAGGATGTTGTTAGACTATTCTCCTTGCTGGGTGACAGTATCTCTGAGTGGCCTCCCTGTATGCACATGGGGATTAAACCCTCACTGGGTGTCGGCCCTTACAGATCATGAGTCTCTTGAAAGAGATAAAATACTTCCTGGACAGACCTAGAATCCCACCCTCCCTTAACACATTCTGGGATGAATTTAAATAACATGCCCTATGGATTCTTACCACTAGAATAAACAGTCCTCTAATCTAATACTACAACTGGTATCTGATATACTGCAAAAGCTGGAAACAATTTATAACTCCAATTCCACCCCTGAAAATCTAGACATGGTAAAACTACTGCATGGTAACACAATTATGTATTGAAAAGGCCAAAGTATATTTTTCTGCAAGCAGAGAGTTTATGAGCAGGGGGAGAGGGCAGGCAGGTTATTATCATATGTAGGCCACATGGACGATAGACCTATAGTAGTCTCCCTAATAGACACTGGGGGAAATAACATTATGGACCCCTCCCAAGTAGCCTCCCAGTTTTTACAATTCTTTAGAAACCTTTATAAATCCCATACTACACATCCACAAGTAGAACTCCAAGCTTATTTAAATACAATCCAATTCCCCAGGTTAAAACCAGAGCAAGTGAAATTGCTAGATGCCCCCATAACTACACAGGATATTGCTGATGCGATTGCCCAACTGGCCAAGTCTAAAGCCCCTGGAGTTTTATGCAACATACTCCAAAACACTTATACCTAAACTCAAGGATCTCTACCAATCCATATTTGACAGAAACACGCTCCCTCTATCCACACAGGAGGCCCAAATAATCGTACTCCCCAAGTCGGGCAAAGACCCCCCATTAACCTGAGTCATACAGGCCTATCTCACTCCTACAAGTAGATATTTAGGGCCAGATTCACGTACATTGGCGCATATATAGACCGGAGTAGCGCATCCCCTTTACGTTGGACGGGCTTAATTTCGAGCCGCAAGTGCCGCATCCACAGAGTATTTGAGCCCAAATTTGCGCCGGCGCAACTTAAATTCCGAGGCCTAAGGCAGTGTAATTCAAAGTGGGAAGGACGTGGGCGTGTTCCATTGAAATGAGCCGTGACCCCATGCAAATGAAGGGCTGGGCATGTGCATGACGCTGACTATGGTCAGAGCCTCTCTGCACATGCTCACTACTCGGCCCGGAGCAATCAGTGAGATAGGAACTAGGCCCGGAAGACTTAGTGAGATACGCCCAGTGCATATATAGGCCCAGACATATGCCCTTCCATTGCAAAAGTACATCCATTTTTTCCCTCCCTGAAGCAAGGTGCTTTTGTTCCGTTTGTCTGTTGCTGTTTGTGTCGTGTCGGTGTGTTCCATTATTTTGAGGGCCATCACCCAATTTATATACACATATATATATATATATATATATATATATATATATATATATATATATATATATATATATATATATATATATATATATATATTTATTTAAAAAATGTTTATAATAATAAATAATATAATTATAATAATATTTAAAATATTAAATATATATTAGCTATAAAAAATAAAATTATATATTATATTAACTAATTTTAAATATATACTAAACAGAAAAAATGTATATGAAATATATATTTAGCCATTAGGGTGAAAAGAGCCACTGGCAAGGAAATGGAGTGTTGCCAGTACCTTGCCCAGTGGCGGTCGGCAGATCCTCTCCCGTGTAAGAACAGGGTAGTCCGCTCTATGGTGAATAAAGTAGCTGCTGCCTCCCAGTAGGATCCCTATGTGGGGACCTAATATAAATATGGATAGGAGAAAGGGAAATGGCGCTGCTAAATAATACCTTTGTTGGGTATATCCGTGGGGTGAGCCCAATGGTAATAGGCCCCCCTTTTGGCTGGAATTAGGGTGCAATTGGAGAGATACCCTGTGTTAATAGGAGGGTAGATGTTGGTTCCTCAGCTTCCACTTATTTCAGTGAAATTGAGTAAAGGTGGATTAATTAGGTCAGGAGCCTGTGCGGGCCAGCAGGCCCAAAGATTGATAAAGTAAAATGATCCTATGCTGCTATAAGGATGCCAGTTGTGACCGATGCACCCTAAACCATATAAAACAAAGAAAAAAATGTGTCTCTAGAGTCTAATAGGTAGGAATCCCTACTAGTGTGGTTACTAGTGTAATCAACCACACTAGTAGGGATTCCTACCTATTAGACTCTAGAGACACATTTTTTTCTTTGTTTTATATGGTTTAGGGTGCATCGGTCACAACTGGCATCCTTATAGCAGCATAGGATCATTTTACTTTATCAATCTTTGGGCCTGCTGGCCCGCACAGGCTCCTGACCTTATTAATCCACCTTTACTCAATTTCACTGAAATTAGTGGAAGCTGAGGGACCAACATCTACCCTCCTATTAACACAGGGTATCTCCCCAATTGCACCCTAATTCCAGCCAAAAGGGGGGCCTATTACCATTGGGCTCACCCCACGGATATACCCGACAAAGATCCTCTCCCGTGCCCTCCTTCTTCTGCGCTCATCTAAAGTCAGTAGTATAGCTATGAGCAAGGATGCCCCTGGCATGTTGGCATACAGATTGTTGTCCTGCAAGTGTGACTGCTCAGCTTGTCCCTAACAGTGTTGCTTTAGCTGACATGTAGATGGATTGTCCAATTTTAAACCTGCTTTTATAAGGACTAACTTTAGACCGGATGTGCAGCTGATGCGCACAGGGCGTAGCCTGCACCGCACAAACTTACTTTTGTGGATCGCCGTATCTCCCTCATTTGCATAGGAAATCAATGGTGTGGACGGAATAAATGTGCACCTAGGATGTGCAGGCGTAGGCAAGTTAGGCCGGTCGGGAATAGCCTATTTTGGTGCGTATCTAGTTCTGTGGGTACGGCGCATAGATATTCCGGCGCAAATTTAGACTTAGGCGGCACATCTCAAGATACTCCGGAGTAAGTGCTTTGTGAATCTGGCCCTAAGATACTAGCTAAAATACTGGCCAATCTCTTGAACACAGCTATACTACGCTAATACACTCTGACCAAACAGGCTTTATGCCAGGGAAAAACACTGCCATGAACATTAGGAGACTATACATGAACATACAGGCTCAACATGACAATTCCGGAACCAGGGTGGTGGTAGCCTTTGATTCCGTATAATGCCCTTACTTGTGGGAGTGTTTGCACAACTATGGCTTTGGTCCACAGTTTATAAAGTGGGTTAAGCTTCTTTATCAGACATCTAAAGCAAGGGTATTTGTTAACGGCTGGATTTCGGAGCAGTTCCCTCTGGAAAGGGGTACGAGACAGGGATGTCCATTGTCCCCCCTACTGTATGCCCTGGCAGCGGAGCCGCTGGCAATTGCCATCAGAGCAGACACTAATATAAAGGGATTGGAAGAGGACACACAGTAGATGAAATAGGTCTGTATGCTGATGACATTATTTTGCACTTGGCAGATCAGGGACCTTTTACTAAAGGCTGCACTTGACATCATTGAAAAAATGGGTAGTTACTCGGGATTGCGTATCAAGTGGGACAAATACTAAATACTCCCATTGGACATCTCTCCAACCCCCCCAAAACAAACCCAACTTTACCGTTATCTAGAGTGTCAAAAAGTAAGTACTTGGGGTCCACCCCCAAGTACTTACTTTTTGATACTCTAGATCAGTGTTTTTCAACTCCAGTCCTCAAGGCACACCAACAGGTCAAGTTTTCAGGATTTCCCTCAGATGAAATGGCTGTGGTGATTACTAAGGCAGTGAAACTGATCAAGCCACCTGTGCAAAATAATGGAAAGCCTGAAAACATGACCTGTTGGTGTGCCTTGAGGACTGGAGTTGAAAAACACTGCTCTAGATAACGGTAAAGTTGGGTTTGGTTTGGGGACTTTAACCGCTTGCCGACCAGCCGCCGCAGTAATACGGCGGCAGGTCGGCACTGCTGCGCGAGAGCCCGTAGCTCTACGTCGCGCCTTTCGCGGCCCGCGCGCGCGCAGAACCGCTCGCCCCCGAGTCCCGTGCGTGTGCCCGGCGGGCACGATCGCCGCCGGGCACACGCGATAGCTCGTTACAGAGCAGGGAACGGGAGCTGTGTGTGAAAACACACAGCGCTCGTTCCTGTCAGCGGGGGAAACGCTGATTTTCTGTTCATACAATGTATGAACAGAAGATCAGTGATTCCCCCTAGTAAGTCCACCCCCCCCCCATACAGTTAGAACACAAATAGGAACACACTTAACCCCTTCCCCTAGTGTTAACCCCTTCACTGCCAATGGCATTTTTATAGTAATCCAATGCATTTTTATAGCATTGATCGCTAAAAAAATGCCAATGGTCCCAAAAATGTGTCCGAAGTGTCCGCCATAATATCGCAGTACCGAAAAAAAATGCTGATCGCCGCCATTACTAGTAAAAAAATAATAATAAAAATGCCATAAAACTACCCCCTATTTTGTAAACGCTATAACTTTTGCGCAAACCAATCAATAAACGCTAATTGCGATTTTTTTTTACGAAAAATATGTAGAAGAATACGTATCGGCCTAAACTGAGGAAAAAAATATTTTTTTTATATATTTTTGGGGGATATTTATTATAGAAAAAAGTAAAAAATATTGAATTTTTTTCAAAATAGTCGCTCTGTTTTTGTTTATAGCGCAAAAAATAAAAACCGCAGAGATCATCAAATACCACCAAAAGAAAGCTCTATTTGTGGGAAAAAAAGGACGCCAATTTTGTTTGGGAGCCACGACGCACGACCGCGCAATTGTCAGTTAAAGCGACGCAGTGCCGAATCGCAAAAAGTGCTCTGGTCTTTGGACAGCAATATGGTTCGGGGCTAAAGTGGTTAACGGACCACACACACGAATGTCACACCCTTATTTGACTTGATAAAGTCCAAAACCCAGACATGGCCCAGGTTGCCACTAGGGGTAATGGGACGTATAAATATAATAAAAATTATTTTGTCACCCAAAATACTATATATGGTTTGGCATGCTCCTCTCTATATCCCTTTTAAAAGTCTTTAACCACTTAATCACCGAGCCTGTTTTTCAGATTCTGTGTTTACGAGACTAAAACCGTTTTTTTTGCTAGAAAATTACTTAAACCCCCAAATATTATATATATATATATATATTTCTAACACCCTAGAGAATAAAATGGCAGTCATTGCAATACTTTTTGTCACACCGTATTTGCGCAGCGGTCTTACAAGCGCACTTTTTTTTTTTAAAAATTCACTTTCAGACAACAATACATTTTGCCCAATTTTTTTTATATATTGTGAAAGATAATGTTACTCCGAGTAAAATGTTACCCAACATGTCACGCTTAAAAATTGCACCCGCTTGTGGCATGGCGTCAAACTTTAACCCTTAAAAATCTTTAAAAAAAAAAATTCTATAGGTTGCATTTTTTTTAGTTCCAGAAGAGGTCTAGGGCTAGAATTATTGCTCTCGCTCTAACGATTGCGGCGATACCTCACTTGTGTGGTTTGAACACCGTTTTCGTATGCGGGCGCTACTCGTGTATGCGTTCGCTTCTGTGCGCGAGCTTGTCGGGACAGGGCGCTTTAAAAAAAAATAAAAAATCTTATTTATTTTTATTTATTTTATAATTTTTTACACTGAAATAAAAAATAAAAAAAATGATCACTTTTATTCCTATTACAAGGAATGTAAACATCCCTTGTAATAGAAAAAAGAATGACAGGTCCTCTTAAATATGAGATCTGCGGTCAAAAAGACTTCAGATCTCATATTTAGACTTAAATGCAAAAGAGAGAAAAATGGAAACCAATTTTTTTAAATGACAAAAAAAAAATGTTTCTTTAAGACATTTTGGCGTCACTTCTGCCCAGCAAAGCTATGGGGACGGGTGGGGGCCATTTTGCTCTCATTCACATCCCCACACAGACAGCCGAAGTACCCGATCGCCTCCGCCGCTACCGACGGCTCCGGTAAGCGGGGGAGGGGGGGCTCCTCTCCCGGCGAATCCGCCGCGGATACCGCCGTTAGCATTGATAGAACCGCCCACTGAAGAGATGGATATCGCGGTTGTGGCAGCAGCTGCTGCCGTTACCGAGATATCCATCTTTTAAAAACAGGACGTATTTTTACAGTGGGCGGTTGTTAAGTGGTTAAACAAATGGAAGCCATTCTAAACTCATTTGTATGGGAAAATGGCAGACAAACTGGCCTGCCATGTTCTGAATAATCCTGCAGATATGGGAGTGTCCCTTCCTGATTTACAGGATTATTACTTGGCAGCTCAACTCTCCCACATATACCACTTTAACAAAGTGGAAATGCAACGCTATAGGTCCCTAGTATGTAATAAACCAGGTCACCCAGCATTTACCCGCTCCAAGCTATCCTCAGAGGGAAACAACCCACTAAAGAAAAAACACAAGGTATAATATGGGAATGCTACTCCATCATCAAAGAATATGGGAAATCACGTTGAAAAAACAAAACACTGGGAAAATTTACACCCACACCACACTATGGTTCAACAAACACCTACCTGAGTTAGAATCTTTCTCAGACTCGACAGTATGGGCTACACATGGCATAATATACCCCCATCAGGTGTTATCTAACTCCAGAATCAAGCAGTTTCAAGTACTTAAGGAAGAATATAAACTCCCTAACCAGATCGCCTTTAAGTATCTACAACTGCTCCATGCATTGAAAACACAATTACCAAACATGGAAGTAGTGTCAGATTCTCCCCCAGTTCTGGATGTAATAATGGGAGAAGAACCCTCTAAACTCATATCGACCCTGTATCTAAAGATCAGAAAACGGAAAATTGTATACTCACCTTTCCGTAATTTTCCTTTCCTGACGCATCTTCATGGCAGCACACACTGGGTTGTGACTCCGCCCCCACAACCTGACAGGATTGGTTAGCTATAAATTTGAAGGGGAGACGCCCCGCATCATTCTCTGTATATATCATCATAAAACAGCAGGGTGGGCATCTGTGTGCTGCCATGAAGATGCGTCAGGAAAGGAAAATTACGGAAAGGTGAGTATGCAATTTTCCGTTTTCCTGACGCATTCATGGCAGCACACACTGGGATATAACTCGCCAGTCGGGAGGGTGCAAGAAAACAGTAATATTTATTCTTTATAGCGCTGAGGAATTGGCTCTAAGAACAGATCTGCCGAAGTCGACGGTAGCCAGGAGAGCAGAATTCACTCTGTAGTGAGAAATGAAGATGTGTTGGGAAGACCAAGTTGCTGCTCTGCCTATGGTTTCCGGTGAAGTCCCGCAATATGCTGCCCAAGAAGTGGCCTCTGCCCCTGTCGAATGAGCCCTAATGCCCTCTAGGAGTCGTAAGTTGCTGGATGGAATAGGTCTCCTTGATAGCTTTAACAACCAAGAGGTAATGGTACGGGAGGTAGCTGGCTGACCTCGTCTGCTCCCGTGAGGGATAATCAAGAGAGAATCCGTCTTCCTGAGATGTAGCTGTGACGTAACTGGAGATGGTAGACTTGACATCCTAGTCATGGGACTCGCCCCTCTCATTAGTAAAAGACGAAAGGACGATGTCCTGGTTATAATGAAAGGAGGAAGTTACCCTTGGATAAAAATGGTCTGAGGGCTTCAGAACCACTCTGTCAGGGAAGAACACTGAATAGGGGTTCCGTAGCCATAAGTGCTGTATCTCCGACGCCCTCTTAACTGAGGTGATAGCAATACGGGAAGCCATCTTCAGAGCTAGGTTCCACGGTGAGACTAAGTTGAATGGAGAAAAAGGTGGATTGGACAGGGCCTCGAGTACTACACAGAGATCCCCTGTTGGAAAGGCTGGCCTCCTAGGTGGTCTGATCTTACGTAGGCCCTGAGGAACAGAGTGACCAGATGATGAAGAGCCCATCTAGTACCCGTCATGGCTGAAAGGGCAGATACTTGCACCTTCAGGGTACCCAAGCCGGGCCCTTGTTAAACCCTGACTGAAGAAATTCAAGAATTTGAGATGGGATTCCAATGTCTTTGCTGCGATGACACGAACCTCTCCCAGATCCTAGTATAGGTGACATCAGTGGAGCTCCTTAGAGCTTGTACTAAGGTTGATATTACCTCCTGAGAGTATCCTAGTTCCCCTAACCTAGCCCTCTCAGCTTCAAAGCTGGCAAATGCAGCTTCTCTGGGCTGGATGGAAGAATTGCCTCTGATGTATGAGATCCCAGGTTACTGGAAGATGTATTGGAGGCCGCGTACCTAGTTGTAGCAGGGTCGTAAACCATGGCCTCCTCAGCCGGAACGGTATTAGTACAATAACTGTGGCTGAGGACTTCCGAAGTCGGGACAGGAATCTTGTAATCCGAGAAGTTGGAAGAAAAATGTACCCTAGCTCGCAGCTCCATGGAAGAACTAGGCAGTTTGTCCCTTCAGGTAATGGAAAGTGGGCTCTGGACAGGAACCTCTGACACTTGGAGTTCTTTGGCGTGGCCGCTAGGTCGACTTCTAGTTCTGGTACTAGTTTTCGTAAGAATGGAGAATACCTGTTGGTTCAGGGACCGTTCGTGTGTTTGAAAGTGTCTCTCGGCTTAGGTAGTTGGCCAACGAATTCTGTGTTGCTGGGACGCATACTCCCCACAGATCTAACAGGTGCACTTGTGCCCCTTCCATTATGAAGCGTGCGACTCCTGATGCTCCCCTGTCTCTGGATACATGACACCGCTACTTGTTGTCCATCCTGATCAGGACACACTTCCTCTATAGAAGAGGCGCAATGGCCAGGAGGGCCTGAAAGGCTGCTCTGAGCTCTAAAATATTTGACACTATGCCCTGAGCCCGAAAATGCCACTGTCCTTGGGCTACTCAGTCTAGATAGGGGGAACTTTTGGAATGGACTCCCTGAGGTCGGACGGGTGTGTCCACCACCATACTAATTGCTTTACCCAGTTTGGGATGTGAATGGTTTGGAGTATTGACGTTCTATTCCACTGCCTGAGAAAGGAGTTCTGTAAGACTTGCATGTGCCACAGGGGCCACTGTATCAAGGGTATGGATGCAGACATGGACCCCTGGGTACTGAGGCAGGCTCTGACAGTTAGACGTCTGGATGATAGCAGACTTTGTATCTTCTGGAGCAAGGGCTTCAGCCTCTCTTGAGGGAGTTGCACCCGGTACAACCTGGTATTTTATTCTGCCCCTAGGAACACCCTAACTTGCCGAATGCTCTGGGTGCTGAGGCGATGCCGAATGGGGGGCACCAAAATTGGAAATGGGATTGATCGATTGAGAACCGAAGGGACCTCTGGAAGGTAAGATGAACTGGGATGTAAAGGTAAACGCCCGAAAAATTTAGAGATAGCATCCAGTCTCCCACGTCCACCGACAACAAAATGGACTGAAGGCTTTTCCAATCTGAGGGCCTCTATTTTGATCGTCTGTTGAAATTCTTTAGGTCCAAGACTGGACGTAGATCCCCGTTTTTTTTTTTTTTTTTGTACCAGAAATAAAGGGGAATAAAACCCCCTCCCTTTCTGGTGCGGAAGTACTTGGTAGGCTGGAATGTGTTCCCTGGCAATGTGCCCATGAATTTCCAATTGTGACCGTTCTTGATAGAGGATAGTGTTCATGGATCTGTTATACGAGTTGCCCATATCCGAGCGAATCTCTTGAGTCTGGTGCTCACCTGAGCTGGGTGGGCAGACGGACCCTCAAAAAGGACTTCTGCTGTTCCCCAGCTGTGATTGGCTTACTGTATCTACATGAAGGAGGGTCGAGTCTTCCAGTCCCTCCTAAATTCCCTGCCGGGGCGGTAGGATCTAACATCCCTGTATTTGACAGGAAGATCACGCCTGTAAGCGGGGCCCTTCTGGGGCTCTGGTTTTCCTATCGGAGAAATCAGCCCAGACTTTCCCCCGGTAACCTTGGAGATGGCCGAGTCCATCTTTGTGCCGAATACACTTGAGCCGCCATATGGAATTTTGCACCAGTTGATTTTGACGCTGCCTTCGCTATCCAGGGTCTCAGCCATAAGGCTCTTCCCAGCCATGAAGTCGCCCCCTCAGGAGCCGTAAGCCAACTTAATTTTCCTGCAGGGAGGAGAATATCTTCCCCTGGTCGGCTCCTTCTAGAATGGGATTCTCAACATTAGCTGCCTATGCAGCGATAGTTTTAGCGACTGCCGCTGTGGTGATAGCCGGCCTACAAGCGGCTCCTGTCGTGGAGCAGGCTTTCTTCAGTTCTATATTGATTTTATGATCAAGAGCGTCCCGGAAGGTAACTGCGTCTTCAATCGGTAGAGAAACGTCTCTAGCGAGTCGCATTAAAGATGAATCGACCGTAGTTGCATTGATCAAAGAATCGATCTTAGACTACCACAAGGGGTACAATCTGCAAACTTGTTGCTCATACTGGGCCGCTTATGCGACCCCCCCACTTATCCTTTATGAGGTTCTCCAGCTCTTCGATGAAGGGAAATGATTCAGGACCCCCTTTTCAGCACCGGGAAATATTTCTGAACCTTCAGAAGTTCTGCCATAACCTCCTCCCAGCCGATCGATTCCTTGAGTGAATGGGCAAATGGTTCAACCAAAAAGAGACAGTCCGACGCCTGCTCACACTCCTCATTCTTAGAGAGGGTTACTGCACCCTGGCGTAACGGCCGGGCGATGTGCTTGGGGAAGGATCGCCCACATATGATCCCTGTGGCGATTCTCCTGGGAGCTCAGTATCTACTCTGGCCTCTGAATCCTTGGTTACTTCGATGAAGCACGAGTGGCAGGCCAATTCCCCTGGCAAGGATGGCGCCCCGCATATTTGGCAAACATTTGCCGTGGTGCGGGTAAGATAGCTCTGTCTGGGATGAAGGTAATCGTCTGCGGTGGGACCGACTGTGACGGGAGTGCTGTGACGCGAGCGGCTATGCCTTGATTGAAGAAATCAAGAGGGTAACCTTGAGCGATTTCTTGCGCCTTCTGCCGGAAGCATGGCTAGAATCTCCCTCTGTGCCGCAAACTTGCGTCTCTTTTTTTTTTTTTTTTGGATTATATTAATTGTTAAATTATGGATACACTTTCTTCTATGGTATGTTATAAATTAATATATAAATGTATTGAATGAATGAAAACTTATATAGCGCGGCACATGCAAACTGAATCGCCTCTGGGCGTTTGTATAATATCTTCTATCCTATTTATTCCTTTTTTTTTTTTTTTTTTTGTGTGTAATCAATTAGCCCAGGCTGATCTGGGACATGCCTGCACACACCTGGTGCAATCTTCACTCTGAGTAGAGGAGAGCAGCAGGGCAGCAGCCAGAACTACAGAGCAATAGGACTGTTTCTTTTTTTTTTTCTTTTTTATGACGTGTGCATGCTCAGAAGCGCCCCGCTCGCCCGGCGCCATTTTGGAAGAGGGCAGAGGAGACAGGCGGCGTCATCACTGAGCTGCGCGCATGTGCAGAGCGCCAAGGGTTACGCAGCGGTGACCCCGAGAGTATGGGGTGTCAGAGGAACCACAGGGCTCAGCAGAGCTGAGAAAAAAACAACAGGCAGACAAAGGTACAAAACGGACTAACCTTAGGTGGTAAATGTAATGATACAAATACCTTTGTGGAAGCACACACTGCACTGGAAGGAAAGACAGAGCGAAAGTGGGGGCCACTGCGAGATTTGAAGCTTCTTTAAAGCTTGTTACAGATGCCAGTATAATTCCAGAGCCCCTGAGACCACCAGAACGGGGTTCCCACCATAAAGCTCATTTAGAGACTGTACAGGAGGGACTTCCAAACAGGAGAGGCTGAACCTGCTGGGGCGATTTGCGGTAAGAGGCATGCTTTTTGCTTGTTCATTCAATCTTGTCAGGTGAGGATGAAAAAAGAGAATGATGCGGGGCGTCTCCCCTTCAAATTTATAGCTAACCAATCCTGTCAGGTTGTGGGGGCGGAGTCACAACCCAGTGTGTGCTGCCATGAATGCGTCAGGAAACCGCAGTTCAAATGCCATTGCACAAAAGGCAAAAATGGAATGGGGAAAAATACATGGGCCCTATGGAGGAGGATAACTGGGATGAAATATTGGAAGGAACCAGACTGATGTCCCCAAGTTATCTGACAGACTGACACAGATGTACATTGTACACAAAGACTACCTGACTCCTGTAAAAAAGGCGAAATTCCTCCATACTTATGACCCGACATGCCATTTGTGCCACGCAGCACCTGGAATATCCAGACATACTGGACGCAGATTGTCCAGTTTTTACATCACAATGTGGGTTCCCCAGTGGTATTAGACCCCAAAACTTCTGCCAGATGTAGAAATTGACAAATACCAAGCTACATTTCTAAATGAAAGTCTGTTTATATCCCATAAGGGCATAGCCAAGGTATGGATGCAGGCTCAGCCTCCCTCCATATGCCAATGGAAGAGGGACGTTAATGATGCACTACCATTTAAAAAGATTAGTCTATGCCCAGAGAAAGTGCGCGCATAAGTACTCAAAGGTGTGGGATACATGGTTAGAAGATGGAGAAACATGTGCCTAAAATAATCCAAGCCCAGCAGACAGGCATACTTAGATGAAAGTAGAAAGTGACTGTCCAATGCAGGTGTTAACCATGAAAATCCTAATCAGAACTGTATTGGTAGCTGAATGACATGACATGAAGTTTCTTATATACTGGATGTCTATACTCTCATAAACCTGTGCCTTAACATGTATGTACAAAGAATCTCACACAAAATGACTGTTATAATGTACTCTTTCATTATTCTACATAAGCAACTACTTTGTAAAATGACTTTTATCCAAATAAAGTTGGCTTTTTCCAATAATAAAAAAAAAAATAGGTCCATAAAGACATGGATGAGTAAGTTTGGGGTGGAGGGACTTATCTGGCCGGCACAGAGTCCTGACCTCAACCTGATACACCTTTGGAATGAGCGGAGACTGTGAGCCGGACCTTGTCCACGTCTGACCTCAATAATGCGCTTCTGGAAGAATGGTCAAACATTCCCATAATAGCTACTCCTAAACTTTGTGGACAGCCTTCCCAGAAGAGGTAAAGCTTTTATAACTGCAACGGGTGGGCCAACTCAATGTTGCAGGTTTCCCATTATTTTTGGTAATATAGTGTATCTCACAAAAGGTCCCTCTCATGTTTTTGTAAATATTTCATTATATCTTTTTATGTGACAACACTGAATAAATTACACTTTGCTACAATGTAAAGTATGTTGTATAACAGTGTAAATTTGCTGTCCCCTCAAAATAACAACACACAACCATGTGGGCCAGATTCAAATAGTATTTACGTCGCCGTATCAATAGATACGCCACGTAAATACTAAGAATAGCCGGCGTATCTTTTGTTGCTATTCAGAAAAGAAGATACGCCAGAATTTTGCTAATATACGAGCGGCGTAATTCTGTAGTTCTGCAGTTTTACGCTGGAGGCTAGGTGGCGCTTCCGTTGTTTTACACGTCGAATATGTAAATTAGGGAGTTACGGCGATTCCCGAACATACTTGCGGCCGGCTGTTGTAGTTAACGTCGTTTGCGTAAGCGTTATTCGGGCGTAAGGTTACCCCTGCTATAGCAGGCGCAGCCAATGTTAAGTATGGACGTCGGGACAACGTCGAATTGTACGTCGTTTGCGTAAATCGTTCGGGAATGAGGCTCGACGTAAGTTACGTTCACGTCGTTTACATTGACAACTAGCGATGTGATTTTGCGAATGAATGAATGAAAAACGTATATAGCGCGGCACATGCGAACTCAATCGCCTCTGGGATACGTCCACGGATGGCGTAAGTAGTTTCTGAATAAGGAACCTGCCACTGATAGTTACGGCGGCGTAGTCTCTGGGAACACGTTGCACAGACCTTTCTGCAAGGCCTCCCGAAGATGTTTCATTTTCTGCTCCCTCTGCGCTGGCAAGATAAGGTCCGCAACCTTATCCTTGTAACGTGGATCAAGAGAGTTGCCAGCCAGTAATGATCCCTCTCCTTGATAGCACGAATAGGAGGATCCTTCCGCAGGCTTTGCAGGATCAGGGGGGCCATACAACGTAGGTTTGCTGAGGTATTCGGTGCAGAGTCCTCTGGGTCACTGAGGACTAGACATGTGTGTTTCGTTTCGAATTCGGACGAATTCTTCATTATTCGAAAATTCGGATGCATCCGAATTTCCGAATTACAAAATTAATGAATTTAAACAAATTCGAAAAAAACAAAATTAACTAGGGGCGAGTTATTGGACTTTTCAGGCACTGTATACTGGTAAGGATATAGTCGTACAGAGAAAGTTTCTCTAAAATTAGATTTATTTAAAAACAAAGGTGCAGTTTACATATTAAAAATTGAACGTTACATCAGAACTATTTAGCAAACTAGATAAACATTGCAGGGTGCCTCCAGAGCAACACAGGAAATTACACACTAAGGCCTCGTACACACGATCAAATCTGTCCGCTGGAAACGGTCTGCTGGACCGTTTCAGCAGACAGATTCGATCGTGTGTACGGCCGAGCCGACGGATTTGGCCACCCGACAGATTTCAAAGCATGCTTTGAAATCTATCGGGTGGGAATCCGTCCGCCCGACATGTCTGCTGGTTAGTACACTTACCAGCAGACATGTCGTCCCGCACCGCCGCCGAATGGATTCGGCGCATTCGCGGAAGTGTTTTACTTCCTGGTGCGGTGACGTGGCGGCGTCAACGTCACCGACACATCAGCGCGCCGTCTGCTGGCGGGGATTTTGGTTTGCTCGTGTGTACACGCGAGCAAACCAAAATCCCAGCAGACAGATTTGTTCAAATCTGTCGGACAGACAGATTTGAACAAATCTATCTGCTCGTTTGTACGAGGCCTAAGGGTCCTTTCACACGTGCGGACCGTTTTTTAGGTCCGATTTTTTTCATCAGTTGATTCGTTTTTTCGTCCGTTTTTCATCAGTTGTCATCCGTTTTTCGTCCGTTTTTTCATCTGTTTTTCATCTGTTTTTTCATCCGTTTATTTTTTTGTTAAAACTTTATTTTTATTACATATTTTGATGAAAAACGGATGTTAGCGTATCGGATGTTAAACGGATCGTCCGCTAACATCCGTTTTTCGTCCGTTCCGTTTTTTTGACGGAAGAAAAATAGGGTTTTCTTCCGTTCAAAAAAACTGAGCTTAACGGAGACGGATGTAAACGGACGTTAGCGGATGCTCATCCGCTAACGTCCGCTATCCCATAGGGAAGCATTGCGGTCCGTTTTTCATCCGTAAAAAACGAGCGAAAGGTCCGCACGTGTGAAAGGGCCCTAATGGTCAGGTTGAGTAGTACAAACATTTTTTGATTAAAGAAAATAACTTTGAAAATTGGTAAAAAAATAATAATTAGAGTGTCCTGTATAGACGATGGAGGTTCTTCACAGAGTCTTATAGATATAGTTTGATAGAATATTGAAGCATAAGTGTAGTCCAATGATGGATGTAGAGCTTAAAAGAATAAACTTATTGTAAAGAAGCTCAAAAAGGAGTCCGGACTGCTGGACAACTAAGTGAGTGTAATGTAACCCTTAAGGGAAAAGGATCTGGGATGGAGTGCTGCACTGCCAACACAGGGAGGCTGAAATAAGCGTCCCTAAAGGAAGGTATAATGTAGAGTAGTTTATTTCAGCCTTTCCTGTGTTGGCAGCGCAGCACTCCATCCCAGATCCTTTTCTGGGATGGAGTGCTCAAGAACCGCTGCACCACCAAATTAAGGACATGAGCAAAACAGGGCACATGGGTCAGTTGTCCCTGTCACAGGGAGGAGAGGAGGTTGGTGCCATTGTCGCAAACCACCATTCCTGGCTTAAGCTGGCGTGGCGTCAACCACCTCTGAGCCTGCCCCTGCAGAGCTGACAGAACCTCTGCCCCAGTTTGGCTCCTGTCTCCCAAGCACACCAGCTCAAGCACCACATGGCATCGCTTTGCCTGCGTACCTGCATAGCCCCTTGAATGCCTACGGAGCACCGCTGGTTCCAAAGACACATCAGAACAGGAAGAGGTCACAGAGGAGGGGGTGGAGGAGAGAGGTGTGTCACAACCAGTAGTAGCATTTTGGAGGTGTAGTGGCGGAACAACCTCCAACACTACTGTACCTTGTCCTGCGTCCTTCCCAGCTGCCAGCAGAGTCACCCAATGCGCCGTGAACGATAGGTAACATCCCTGTCCATGCCTGCTGGACCATGAGTAAGCGGTAATATGCATCTGACTGCCCTGTCCAGTGAGGCATGGATATTGCCTTCCACATGCCGGTAGAGAGCCGGAATCGCCTTCTGTGAGAAAAAGTGGCGTTTGGGAACTTGCTACTGAGGTACCGCACATTCCACAAACTCACAGAAGAAGGCAGAATCTACCAACTGAAAAGGCAGCAGTTGAAGTGCTAGCAATTTAGCTAAGGTAGCATTCAACCGCTGGGCATGTGGATGGCTGGGAGAGAACTTCTTCTGGCGCTGCAGCAGCTGGGGCAGTGAAATTTGGCTGGTACAATCAGCTATCAGTGTACCGATAGTAGATTGCCTGCATGTACTACTAGGTTGTGACACACCTAATTCTACACCTTCAGTCCTATCAGTGCAGGCTTCAGAGAGGACTGAGGGTATAGTGGGGTTGGAGATCTGATGAGGGACAAGGGGAGGTCCGCTTTGTTCTTTGGTGTTGGTCTTTGAGGTACGCTTGCCAACGAACTGCATGGCAGGTCGACATATGTCTGGTCAAGTATGTGGTGCCCAAGCGGGTGATGTTTTGACCACGCGAGATACGTTCGAGACATATGTTGCAAATATGGATACAAAAAAGCTGCGTTATAACGAGTGACTATATGGAGATCCCTCTCCTATCAAGAAAATATATAGTCACTCGTTATTGCACAGCTTTTTTGTATCCATTTCTGTCTTTTAGTGTAATATAACACCTATAGTTGCTTGCTGATAATTTTTAATTGTGTTGGAGGAGCGCAGTATTTTTTTTTTTTACCATCATATGTTGCAAATAGCAGTGGTGCGATCTGATGCACTCGTCCTTGGGCACCCCCCTATCTCTGGGCTCACGTTACTGCCTTCCTCTATCTGTGTACCATCATCGGAGCCTTCAAAACGCTGCGCAGCCTCATGCAGCATGTACCCAACACTGTGGTCAAACAGTTCGGGGGACTCCTCAGGATTAATGGTGGGGCTAGGGAAAGAGTGAGCGATGCCATTGAGCAGAGGGAAGAGGACGCCTTGGCAGCTGTTTTGCCAGACAAAGTACCCTGAGCCTGGGTGAGAGAGGATGAGGACGGCTTGGTCATCCACTCTACCAACTCTTCGGCATTTTGCAGCTCAACACGGTCAGCTGTCGAAAACAAGGACGAGCGTGTCCAACGGCCACGTGCTGATGAGGATGCACCGTGTCCACGACCAGCACTGTTGCCTCTAGACGCAGAGCCTGCTTGCCTTCGTGACTCTCTGCCTTTCCTTGTTGTCGTTCCAGACATACTAATGGCCTGCAGAGGACAAAGGCAGTACACACACCTCGTAGCTTTAGGTGCAAACTGCAGAGGAAACGGGCAGTACACACCAAGTAGCTTTAGGTGCAAACTACAGAGGACACGTGCAGTACACACCAAGTAGCTTTAGGTGCAAACTACAGAGGACACGTGCAGTACACACCAAGTAGCTTTAGGTACAAACTACAGAGGACATGGCCAGTACACACCAAGTAACTTTAGGTGCAAACTACAGAGGACACAGGCAGTAAACAACAAGTAGCTTTAGGTGCAAATTACAGAGGACACGGGCAGTACACACCAAGTAGCTTTAGGTGCAAACTACAGAGGACATGTGCAGTACACAGCAAGTAGCTTTAGGTGCAAACTACAGAGGACACGTGCAGTACACACTTAGTAGCTTTAGGTGCAAAATACAGAGGACACAGGCAATACACCACTTGAGAATACTGCAGCTAGCACAATCAACCTGCCAGATGGCCTTTTATAGTGTGGGGCGTGTACTAAACCCCCCTGAGCCATAATTGGCCAAAGCCACCCTGGCTTTGGCCAATTATGGCTCTCTGTTTTTTGCGCGCTGTGATTGGCCAAGCATGCGGGTCATAGTGCATGCTTGGCCAATCATCAGCCAGCAATGCCGCAGTGAATTATGGGCCGTGACGCGCCACTTGAATTTGGCGCGAACGGCCCGTAACGTGACGAACTGTCGAACATACAATGTTCGAATCGAACGTGAGTTTGACTCGAACACGAAGCTCATCCCTAATCAGGAAGCATCTCAATAAGAAACCCTGGATAAAAATGAAACAAGCGACGGTGGATATAACATTGGAAGGCCTATTGTGGATTCCAGAAGCTGAAATGCCAGCAGAAATAAAGAAACACCCAATGATAGGTGCCACTACACGAACAATTAAAAAATAAATAACAATTCTATATATCCAAGCCCGATGACTCCGATCCTGGGCACTAGGCCATTTCAGTCAGGTCTGATGAATCAAAGATTTGCTGCTGTACGACAAAGGGGTATTAGTAGGATTATCCATTTCTTAAAAGACAACCGACTAATGACAAAGCAAGAGATTGAAAGAGAGGTAGCACCAGAATTCGATTTTTTTCTTTTTGTCAATGGACGGACAAAGCTCCTTAAGTCTTGACATTTGGGTTATATTCCTGTTCATAGGAGAGGACTAGGCAGAACATGTTGGTTATCTTAAAACATGTAATTTTAACAGAGTTTAACAGCGGTCCCTCCGGTCATAACCCCTCACCCTGCAGCATGCAGCTCAGCTTTTTTTGCCTAGCAGAGGAGGACATGGCTTCCTTTTGGGCCCAGAGTCCTGAAGAGATTTTTTATTTATTTTAATTTTGTGATTCTTCTATCAACTGCCGGCTGGGTGACAGGCTGGATATTTATAGATCCTTGTAGATCGCCCCCCCCCCCCCCAGTCCGGCCATCGAGCATGAGCAGACCTTAGCTACGCGCTGGGTCGGTCACTACATACCCCATGGCTCCAGGGGTAGCCGGTGAGCATATGCTCCAGGGTTCACATATGACTGGGATGCTGTTGTCTCACTCACAGTGGGCCAGGCCAACAGCTACTCTGTACCATCTGTTGTGGGTCTGTCAGGGACGCGCCAGCAAGTCCTCTCAAGGACGGGTAAGTATGGTTCCTCTTGCCTCGGCAGGATGGAACAGCTGGGCATTCCCGGGATTAAGGGGTTCTCCTGCCCTCCCTTTCCCTGCTCTCTGTCGCCCTTTCCCCTCCTGCATTAGGGCCCACTGCGACCAGGGTGTACCTGTGGGGTGCCAGGGTCCGCTTTCTGTGAGGGGGGGTCTGTCTCCTGGATAGTCTTTGCACGGCCTTCTCGTCCACATCGTGGGGGTCAGGCGCCATTTTTTGCAGCACTTTTTAATGTGCCTGCTTTCTCTATTATAATTTCCATTAGTGGCCATTTTGTTGTGGCCGCGCTGTGGCGCAGGTCGGTATTGCGAGCGGCTATTTTCTTGTGATCCGCGCCCTATTATCTGAAGCGTCTGGCGGCCATTTTGTAGTGGATTTTGGCCTCTTGCACTTTCTTTCTAACGGCGCACAGCTCATTCACCTCAATTTTTTTCTCACACACATGCTGTGTATACAAGGAAGGCGAGCAGCGGTGCTGGTGCTCAAACGAAAAAAAACAAAACAATTGCAGCCTCACTGGGCCCATCAATTATCACCACTGTCCCATCAAACGCAGTCACTGTGCCATGCCATGAAACGCAGCCACTGCGCCATGCCATGAAACGCAGCCACTGCGCCATGCCATCAAACGCAGCCACTGTGCCGTGCCAACAAATGCAGCCACTGTGCCATCAATTGTCACCACTGTGCCATGCCAAACGCAACCACTGTGCCATGCCATCAAATGCAGCCACTGTGCCATCAATTGTCACCACTGTGCCATGCCATCAAATGCAACCACTGTGCCATGCCATCAAAACGCAACCACTGTGCCATCAAAACGCAACCACTGTGCCATGCCATCAAATGCAGTCACTGTGCCATGCCATCAAGCACAGCCACTATGCCATCAATTGTCACCACTATGCCATGCCATCAATTGTCACCACTTTGCCATCAATTGTCACCACTGTGCCATGCCACCAATTGTCACCTTTGTGCCACCAATTGTCACCACTGTGCCCATCAATTGTCACTGTCCAGACATCCATCCACCTCGGAGCTTTATATTATAACCTGCTGGGACTTGTAGTTCTCCATCGTCTCCTGGGGCTCAGGTGCATGCAATCCACCATCTTTGTTCAGTTTTTCTCACTGCTGGGACTTGTAGTCCCATAGATGGTGGATTTTATGCACCTGAGCCCCAGGAGATGATGGAGAACTACAAGTCCCAGCAGGTTATACATACAATAAGGCTCTGAGTTGAATGGGTGTGGATCGCATGCACCTGAGCCCCAGGAGATGATGGAGAACTACAAGTCCCAGCAGGTTATAATATAAGGCTCCGAGGTGGATGGGTGTGCAGACATCCATCCACCTCGGAGCCTTATATTATAACCTGTTGGGACTTGTAGTTCTCCATCGTCTTCTGGGGCTCAGTTGCATGCAATCCACCATCTTTGTCCAGTTTTTCTCTCACTGCTGGGACTTGTAGTTCTACATCTTCTCCTGGTGCTCAGGTGCATGCAATCCACCATCTATGAGACTACAAGTCTCAGCAGTGAGAGAAAAACTGGACAAAGATGGTGGATTGCATTCACCTGAGCCACAGGAGAAGATGGAGAACTACAAGTCCCAGCAGTTTATACATACAATAAGGGTCCTTACACACGGAGCGGTCCATTTTTCGGTCCGCTCCGTGTGTCTGTCAGCTCAGCGGGGGGTCTCTGCTGAGCTGTCGGGCGGACGGGGCGGTCTCCGCACACTGTGCAGGGACCGCCCCGTCTCTCCTCCGCTCTCCCCTATGGGGAGTCGGATGGAAACGGACCGTCTGTCCGTTTGCATCCGATCCGTTTGCCCGGACGGAAGAAAAATAGGACATTCTTCCGTCCGCAAAAACGGATGCGGATCGAGCGGACGTTAGTGGATGCATCATCCGCTAACGGATCCGCTCCCATAGGGACCCATTACAAGTCCGTAAACGGACTTGTAATGAGCGGACCGTTCGTCCGCTAGTGTGAAAGGGCCCTTAGGCTCTGAGGTGAATTGGTGTGGATTGCATGCACCTGATCCCCAGGAGAAGATGGGGAACTACAAGTCCCAGCAGGTTATACAATAAGGCTCCGAGGTGGATGGGTGTCCGGACATCCATCCACCTTGGAGCCTTATATTATAACCTGCTGGGACTTGTAGTTCTCCATCTTCTCCTGGGCTCACTGTGCATGCAATCCACACCCATCCACCTCAGAGCCTTATTGTATGTATAACCTGCTGGGACTTGTAGTTCTCCAATCTCCATAAGCCACAGGAGAAGATGGAGAACTACATGTCCCAGCAGTCTAAATACAATAACAGGCTCCAAGGTGGATGGGTGGGGATCAGTTGCAGTGACGCAGGGCGTCATAGGGCAATGGTGGCCGGTGCTCAATCTTATTTTATTAAAGACATTTTTTTTTTTTAAGTTTCTTAACCACTTAAGCCCCGCCCAATATGCTGCTAAATGACCAAAGGCATTTTTACAATTCGGCACTGCGTTGCTTTAACAGACAATTGCGTGGTCGTGCGACGTGGCTCCCAAACAAAATTTGCGTCCTTTTCTTCCCACAAATAGAGCTTTCTTTTGATGGTATTTGATTGTCTGCGATTTTTATTTTTGTGATATAAATCGAAAAAGACTGAAATTTTTGAAAGAAAAAATGATATTTTCTACTTTTTGTTATAAGAAAAATCGAATAAACTAAATTTTAGTCAAACATTTAGGCCAAAATGTATACAGCCACATGTCTTTAATAAAAAAAAAAAATCGCAATAAAAAAAAATAGCTACCTAGCGGCAACAGCGACACTAATACAGCGATCAGAAAAACTATCACTTAGTGACGCTGGCAATAGGGGGTGAAAGGGTTAACTAGGGCAGTGATCAAGGGGTTAAACCTTTATATGGGGGGGTACGGGGCTACCCTGGACCTAACATTAACTGCCTGTCACACTAACTGTCACACTGACACTAAATGCAGTGATCAGTAAATATATGATCACTGCTATTAGTGACACTGTGACGGGGCTGGGGGGGTGATCTGAAAGGGTTAATTGTGCCTATGTGTGTGGTGTCAGTGTAGTGTTAGTGCAACTTACTTCTAATGTCTTCTCTCCTCTCGGCGGATTGAAAATACCGCCGAGAGGAGAGCTGACATCACTTTCTCTGCCTGTGTTTACATTATACAGGCAGAGGAAGTGCAGAGCAGGGAGGGAGTGGTTTGGCTGGGAGCGATCCGAAGGGGGCAGACAAAAACGAACAGCCACCCCCTCATCCCGGATCGCTCCCACAGCAAACTGGACCGCCGCATGTACCAGGGGGGTCCCGATCGGACCCCCGACCCACGTCTAGGCAGGGACGTACAGGTAAGTCCATCTGCCTGTACGTGCCATTCTGCCGACGTATATGTACATGCGGCGGTCGGGAAGTGGTTAAAGGGGCCACTAAATATATATATATATATATATATATGTGCCTACAGGAGGGGGGGCGGCGCCCGGGCGCCCCCTATGGGCGGGCCGCCAATGGCGCTCTCCCTCCGGGTGGTGAGTCCCCTGGGTGTGTCCCCCCCGATCGGTGCAGCAAGGAGGGTGGACTTCTTGAGTGTTTTTCACTTAGTCCCTGAGTGCTGTCAGTGGGTGAACATGGATGGAGTCAGTATCTGGCCTTTCTTCCCCTAAATTGCCAGAGGAAGCAAACGGTGCCCCTGCACCTGCGATTCCGGTGGATACGCTGTCGGCAGTACTGGTATCATTTGTTGCCAGGATGGAAGCGGCATAAGGGGGGTAAAAAGCACCCCAGAGGGCTACAAAGTAGCCTACACTGTGAAGGCATCAGACCCTAATAAGGGGTGAAAAAGTTGGTGCGTGCGGGGTGTATAAGAGCACGGATTGCAGTGATCACGACATACAACAAGCGCACAAAGCACTTTTAGAATTACTCAGCACCTGGCAATTGGATTTGTTTACTTCCAATAAGGACATTTTATTGCACTGAAAAACATTTTTTTTTTTTTATCAGCACATCTCTTAAAGGGTTAACATAGGTACCCTAATGGTTACAGGATCTTCACGTTTTGCACATTTCCTTTACCTAGCAGTGTTTATATAGGCACAGCACTGTGATATATATTTTATGTAATTTTTATGTAATTTTTTTATTTATTTTCATTGCTGCATTTATGATATATACTGGGGAATCATTCTAGTAGTTTACATAGGCACTTTGGATCGTTTAGCACTTTGTGTATATTTTGCACACTGCACCTTACACTAGGAGCCTCTTTTATGGAGCATTTGGCTCCGTAAGGACCAGCGCCATCTCTACTTTCTTTTTCTTCTCAACACCTTCTTGCTCCACTTAGGTGGAAGCAATTAGTAGAGGCAGCTGTCCACTGATCATCTTCAACTATACCTAGTCCAATACCAAATAATATACTATACTATACTAATATACTTGCGCAGATTTATTTTAACACACCCCCTCCCCCCGCCTGGGGAATGTGCTGACTCGGATTCGGGCCTCGCTGCGGCTCAGGACTCCGGTTCTGGTATGTCAGAGGATGCGGACCAGGACCTCCTTAGTGAGGAGGATCCCTCGTCCGGGTTAGTGCAAGACAGGGCACTTGTGAGTGCACTTATTGATGCTGGGAGGGACTCTCTCAAGCTGGAGGATGCAGCTGGGACTTCCACAGAGGGGTCTGTTTCCTTTGGGTCACACAAATCTAACTGATGTGTGAAAGTTTTTCCTTATTTTACTTTCTTTGATAAGTTCATAGATAAGGAATGGGAACGGCGCAAAAGTCCTTTGTTGTCCCTCAGCGCATGGCGGTCCATTATCCTTTTGAGGAGAGCCTTTTGAAAAAATGGGCCTCTATGCCGGTCATGGACCCCCCGGTTTCTCGGCTAAATAAGGTAACCACTCTCCTGGAAGAGGGGATCCCTGCCTTTAAAGACCCTACTGATAGGAGGTTCGAAGCTGTGACTCATTCCATGTTCACCATGCTGGGGGTCTTCATTGCGGCCTATTTTAGCTGCAACTTTGGTGTCTCAGACGCTTACTGAATGGGCAAAGATTTTGCTCCAGACATTGGAGGAGCATCAGCTTCCCCTGAGTGTGTGAGGCTGGCCGACCAGTTGGTACACAGGGCCTTGTGTATGTCTGTGATGCCACTCTGGATGCAGCCCCCTTAATCTCCAGAGCATCTGTATTGGTGGTGGTATTCCCCTGCTTGATTTGGCTGAAATGCTGGCCATTACATCTGTCAAACGTGTTTCTGAACTGTCTTGCAAGTCACCATACTGCTTGGTTTTGCAGGCGGCTGTTTAAAGTTGCAACTCCTCCGTTGAGGAGCTCTGCTTGTTTTGGGGTGAAGTTAAATTTTTTTTTTTACTGATACTGTTCCCACCCCTCGTTTTTTACACTGCTTGGGGACGTCCCATATGTCAAGACTTTGAAGGCTGTGGGCGTCCATGGACGATAAGAGAAAATAGGATGCTGTGTCCATGGACGGACACAGCATCCACCCCTCCTTTTTAGGTTTGTACTGCTTGTTACGAACTGAGGCTGCATGCTGTAGGGAGGAGGGTTATGTCCGGAGGGACCGCCCCCTGGGCGGTGCTGTTCAACTCTGTTAAAGTAACATGTATTTAAATATCTAACATGTTCTGCCTAGTCCTCTCCTATGAACAGGAACATAACCCATATGTCAAGACTTTAAGGCTGTGTCCGTCCATGGACGATAGGCAAAAGGATTTTACGGTGAGTACAAAAAATCCTATTTTTCTACCCCAGAAGGGAGTTTTCAGTCCAAAAGGATGCCTTTTGGACTGCAAACTGGTCCAGCCCCATTCCAGCGAGGAATGGATAGGATTTTACGACCTCACCGGGAGTATGCCTCAGTGGACTTGGACGACATAGTCATTTTTAGCAGACTGGGAATCAAACTTGCCCAAAGTCCAGGCAGTGCTGGACCCTCTTTGGAAGGAGGGGTTTACGATAAACCCTTAAAAATTTGCTTTGGGAACAGTGGAGGTGAAATACCTGGGCTATATCGTGGGTAGAGGGGTGGTGAAACCTCAGGTCAGCAAGGTAGAGGCTATACAGAATTGGCCCCGCCCCTCACAAAAAACAGGTACGTGCATTCCTGGGCATGGTGAAATACTACAGGAGGTTTGTACCAAACTTTGCCACATTGGCAGCTCCATTGACCGATCTAAGGGTCGGAAATCTGTCATGGTGAAGTGGAATGCAGATGCTGAAAATACTTTTTTGGAGCTCAAGTCAGCATTGTGCCATCACCCTGTCCTGATAGCACCCAATTTTTCAAAAGAGTTTGTTGTCCAGACTGATGCTTCTGATGTAGGATTGGGAACGGTGTTGTCACAGGTTGTTCATGAAGAGGAGCACCCGGTTAATCTTTCTAAGTAGGAAGTTGAAACCAGCAGAGAAAAACTATGCTATAATTGAACGAGTGTCTGGCCATTAAGTGGGCTCTGGAATCCCTCAGATATTACCTCTTGAGGAGGAAGTTTAGGCTGATTTCTGACTAATGCCAGGATTATTCGTTGGTTCCTGGCACTCCAGGAATTTAAATTTGTAGTGGAGCATAGGCCCGGGAAACTGCATCAAAATGCAGATGCCCTCTCCCAAACCCATTGTTTTAGCTCCACTGTTGCCTGCACCTCCTTGGCATTGGGGCATGAGGGGGATATGTACAGGACCCGATGGCTGGGTCCTGAAAGGATGCTATAGTTCCCCTCTGTTTGGACTGTGGTCTCATTAAGGAAACAAAAAGGGTTAATGCACCTGTTAAAGGAAGTGGGTTTAAAACAAGACAGGAAGTTGTAGGTGGGTGTGGAGGAGTATTGTGGATGGTGGACGGTGAAAAGCTGTAAAAAAGAACATGGCAGTGTCCTGCCTGGAAACCTGCTAGCTGGGAAAGTTACCTGCAATACAAAGTAAGGACTGTTTAATTTGGTTGTTCGGAGAACTGAACAGCTAATGTTCGGCCCGAACTCGTGCTAGGTCTGAACCGTTCGCCCATTCTTACTCAACATCTTGTCTTTGTACAATGCTTGGAGTAAAGGGCTTGTATTAGCTCTCAGTCTCCTGGGAGGGTTTTGAGGGCAGGAAGCACTGTTTGGCAGAAGCACCCAAGCCAAGCGGTCTGTCACAATACCATTTGTACGTGAAAAACTGTTATGCAAGTGTGGCGCTTTTTAGAAATTTGTTCAATCTTGGAATTGGCTGCTGTGGCACAGTGTGACCTAATCGCTGGTACTTCCCCCAACGGCTTGTTAACACCCGACTTACAAAGGGGCAGAAAGCCTGCTTATGGAGTAATGAACTACTCCCGGTGAAGTGGAAGGACATTTTTATAGAGTGATTGTTGTGCCCCTGGGTGACAATCAGCACCCTTAGTATTATAAGTGCCACGTCCTACTGCATTAGAAAAATTTTATGTGGAAAAGAAATGGACTTTGTAGGCACAAGTTACAGAAAAGTGAATTTTTTTTTAATTTATATAAAAATACATAAATAACTCCAGTACATCAATACCACACATATTGATGTGTCCTGTATATTAAAAACAACAAACTGTAATTGTACAGTGATTACAATGTCAAGAGAGAAAACATAACAGTAAATTTCTACTATAATAACCAATACAGAGCAGATAAGGGGTTAATCCAACCCAGAGGAAACTGCTTTGTGTATTGCTGAGTAGTTTCTATTCAGATCTTGACATTCATACGATTTCCCTTGGAATTGCTCTACATGTTTCGTGGTTTTACCCACTTCATCGGGAGCATGGAGAAATAAACTGCACAGATAAAACAAAAATTACAGTAAACAAACAGAGTAAACAAACATCATGTAGCTCATCATATACCCATCAATAGATGGGTGAAACAATGTGCCAATAACCTTACCAAAAAACATTTATGGCATATAGAAACCAGGGGAGATAAGTTGCGGTTACCCAATAAAGATCACCAAGGCCGTTGGTATCCCCTGATGGGGGAGCAGCGTTGTTGTTAGGATGAACAGAGATAGGTAGTATGAGCACCCTGGTCACTCCGAGGTGAAGCCTACCCCCACCCGAAGGGGGTGCTATTAAACCTATACAACAATTAGGAGATGGTTTGATATAATTTGCGAGTAATTTAACATATATTAGCAAAGAATGAGGGCCTGTATAGGTGTTATAGTGTATATATCTAAATATGTATTGGCACAGTGTTACGGCCAGGGCTGAGTATAGATTTGGAGTACTGTAATATATAACAGGTTCCAATATTATACAATAAGCTGTAGATTTGTAATTATACAACTAAATTAATAGTGTTAGTATAACAAATTACTATTAAAGCTTAATGTAGTTGGCAATCATGCCACTAGAGGGCGCATAGTGCTGGAAAATTTATTATAATGGGCTCACAAAGCAACAGGTAGCTCAAAAAGCAACAGGTAGCTATATAAGGTAATTATTCTTGTTTATGAAACCAATTTTAGAATACTAGGACCGGCTAAGATGGCATATATAAATGTGTCTATAGTAGAAAAATGGGAGGCTTATTTACCTTGCCTAAAGAATGCTGGACTTTTCTTCAGAATGTCAGTTTGAGTTCAAATGGGTGTTTAGCCAGTATGGTCTCTGTAATGAGACAGCAACAATGTATGGCTAGACCGAAATTACTTGTCTGCATTGGCAAAGGTTTGATAGTACTGTGGCTTAATCAATAGATAGATGCTCTTACCTTGCTTGTCCTAGCTTATGGTTTGCAAACGTTTCCCCAAAGTTGTATGTGGCAACACCTGGTCTTGCACTGACCATTTTGTGTTGCCACTGGTTTTTAAAGGCTCCCCCGACTCGCGCGCGTCAGAAAATGTCTGACGTCACGCGTGCGGGCCGCGCGGACCTCCGCGCATGCGCCGTAGAGCCGCTAACGCTGCCCATACCTAAGATGATGGGGTGGGCGCGAGAAGGGCGGAAGTCCGAAAAGGACTGCCATTGGTGGATGGATCAAGGCTTCCCCCTCGTCAGTGGGGGCATGCCCATCCGTGTATACACCAATGGCTTACGTGGCCCACAGGTGAGGGGTGTGTAGCTATCACTCGGGGGGAGGGGGGGCGCCCCATAAACCACATCCATCCATCTATAAAACAAGGCAAGCTTGAACTAATTAATGCCGCGGGCCATGGAGATTGATACAGAGCAACTGCAAAAAATTAACCCCTGTGGTAATATGACAGCAAAATATGAATTAAACCAAACCTGGAAAAACTCGCTGTCTGTAGTAACCTATTGAATTTAATTAACAGTAATTGTGTTTGATACTTATTAAGCAATAATATATCTATTAAATTACATCATGGATTGTATATATAGAGTCTGGAAGGACAAACAGGATATATTCATCCTGTCTTCCATTTACGCAGAGAACGTGCCAATAAGATGTTGCAACTGAGCCGCTATGTAATATAGCCAAGAGTTAGGGAGTCCGCTTGCATCTTTAGGGTTTTGTAACTGCTATAATTAGATTCTGGACAGGCGATTATTCCAAATCAGGGACCAAAAGATAGACTGAACTATTGCAAAAGATTTGAGGGGGATCATTATGGGATAATTATGTAGTAGAGACAATAGTATGGGAATAAGAATCATTTTAATTTACAATACAGACCCCTCCTTCTTACAATACAGACCCCCCTTACTACAATACAGACCCCCTTCCTACAATACAGACCCCCCTTCCTACAATACAGACCCCCCTTCCTATAATACAGACCCCCCTTCCTATAATACAGACCCCCCTTCCTATAATACAGACCCCCCCTTCTTACAATACAGACCCCCCCCTACTTTCCTACAATACAGACCCCCCCCCTATTCAGACCCATTATGTACTGTACCTGGCTCAGAACACACACTTGGGGGGGGGGGGGGTTATGTGCGAGCTGCACCCGAGCCAGTCGGCACATCTGGGACCGGCCCAATGATCCCCTTCTCTCACGGCTCTGATCAGTCTCGGGCAGCCGAGCAGAGAAGCCGCCTCCCCCTCCTCCTGCATGCACAGCACTGGATAGACATAAAGGAGGAGGGGGAGGCGGCTTCTCTGCTTGGCTAACAGCCGCTGCCTGAGACTGATCAGAGCCGTGAGAGAAGGGGATCATTGCGCCGGTCCCAGATGTGCCGACTGGCTCGGGTGCAGCTCGAACCTCCCCTTCCTGCAAAGTCATTACCTGCTCCACCCCATATCTATTCTGTCACCGCGATTTTAAACCCACTGCGGCACTGTCTCCTTTTATTCGCATAGGGGGGGTTCCGGCCTGACACCCCCCAGTGTGTGGCACCTGGTGCGGCACAGACCCCCCCCCCCCCCCCCCTTAGTTCGCCACTGCCTCCTCTGTAACTCAAAACTGGTAACCTCTAGGCATTTTTAAACGTCACCTATGGAGATTTTTAAGGGTAAAAGTTTATCGCCATTCCACGAGCGGGCGCAATTTTGAAGCGTGACATGTTGGATATCAATTTACTCGGTGTAACATTATGTTTCACAATATATAAAAACTAATTGGGCTAACTTTACTGTTGTCTTATTTTTTTTTAATTTTCTATAAAAAAATAAAAATAAATTATTTTGTAAACACCAAGTCTGAAAAATAGACACATGTTATGGTAGGTATTTGAACAATGTTATGGTGGGTATGGGGCAGGCCATTAATACTGTTTGCCCTGATCCACCATCCAGTAGCAATAGAGTGGACTTCATCCAATTAATAGCATGGTAAAGCAGCTTGACCCACTTAATAATCTATTCCGAAGCCAAATTTGGACAACACTACCCACAAATACTGTCACTCTATACTGTGGAACGCTTTACTAGTGTCTAGCGATAGTAGTGCTCTTTGGCCCATGTTATCAGCCCGTGTTTGCATGTTGATGAATAGCCTCCGGAGATTTACAGATGTGGATTTGAGGCATAAAGCCCTCTTGATCGGAATGTATAATATTCAACAGAACTGGTTTATAGGACGCCATGGGTTCTTTCCTGGCTTCAGGAGCAGGACAACGTTGGCCCTCAAAATGGACTCAGGAAGACATTGAACTTTATAAGCTGCATTAAACATATTCAAAAGGTTTCAGTAGAATGGCCTCCTTATATCTGCTGTAAACCTCCCCCGGGGGCCTTGCATGTGGGGAAGGAAGCAGCCGCCTTCTGCAACTCCTCTGGGGTCAAAGGGGTGTCTAGGCTATTTCATTGACTAGGGCATAATGTAGGGAGTGGTAAGTTTCTCAGATATACATTCAGGTCCTCCATAGAATACTGACTCTGCGATTGGCATAGTAAAGCATAAAAAGTTGCCTGTTTTCTAGTAATTTGCTCAGAATGGTTAACTATACGACCCTCAGAAGAACGGCGGGAGAAGATTGGTGTGATGGAGCTATGTTTGCGAGAAACCGACCTGTCTTTTCCTCCTCCTCGTAGAATGCCATTTTTTAGATGAAACATTTTTGCTCTGCAGCGGAGGATTTCAGTCGGTCCAAAGAATCCTGAGCTGATATCCATGACTGCTGAGGAGGTAGTAACATACTGCAATTCCAACTGTTGTACCCAGCTTTTGACCTGTAGAAGGAAATTGGAGGAGGATTTCTTGACCGCGTTCATTTCAGCTATGAAAAGTCCTCGAAGGTAGGCCTCAAAGGCCTCCCATCGTAGTAGTTTATTCTCAGATTGACGTGAATTACAAAAAATGTCTTTATTTGCAAAGCTGTGTGTGCATACGAGTGGAACAGTTGCAACCAAAAGGCATTCATTTTCCATAGGTCCCTAGGGAGTGACGAAGGTGGTTGGGCCTGTAGCCAAACCACCAAAGGGGAATGGTACGACACTTCTCTTGGTAAGTATTTTTTTTTTTAAATCTTTATATTTATTTTTTAAAGATAAATCTACAACAGAGGAGGAGGAGAAGCAGGGAGCGGGGTATGTGGGGACAGAGCTTGGTACAGGGAAGTAATAAACTGGCCTGTGATTTAAGCACACCTGCACTCTGTACATAAGCAATCCTGAACCCTTCACTCAGCATGTTAGGCAATCCTGAACCCCGCACTCTGTACATAATGCACTCCTGAACCCCGCACTCTGAACGTAATGCACTCCTGAACCCCGCACTCTGAACGTAACGCACTCCTGAACCCCACACTCTGAAGGTAACGCACTCCTGAACCCTGCACTCTGAAGGTAGCACACTCCTGAACCCCGCACTATGTACGTAACGCACTCCTGAACCCTGTGCTCTGAACATAACGCACTCCTGAACCCTGCACTCTGAAGGTAACGCGCTTCTGAACCCCGCACTCTGAAGGTAACACACTCCTGAACTCCGTACTCTGTACATAACGCATTCCTGTACTCTGAACATAATCCACTCTTGAACCCCACACCCTGAATGTAACATACTCCTGAACCCTGTATTCTGAATACCGCTAAAATGTTCGGGTCTAGCTTGAAGAAAAGGTGGCAACTCTACATAAGGATAATCATCTGAATCTAAATGTGCCTAAAGGCTGGTACACAGGGGCCAAATATTAACAGAAACAGGCAGACATTTAGCCCATGTGTACAGCAGCCTGTCCGACAAAAGCCAGTCTAATGACTGACATTTATGGAACAGGTAGACTAGAAAACCAGCATTCGAACAGTGCTTGCAGCCAATAAATGTGAGTACTGATCAATGTCTTCTGATGGGGGTACAGTCCCCCTGTCAGAACACAGTAGCTTCAGTGGGCTGAACGGCAATCTTTCCATTTTTTTTTCCGTTCAGCCCACTGAAGCTATTGTGCTCTGACAGGGGGACTGTACCCCCATCAGAAGACATTGATCAGTGCTCACATTTATTGGCTGCAAGCGTTGTTCGGATGCTGGTTTTCTAGCATCCGAGTGCGGGGTTTAGGAGTGGTATTCGGCTCTTGTGTACCAGCCTTTAGGCACATTTAGATTCAGATGATTATCCTCATATAGAGTTGCCACCTTTTCTTCAAGCTAGACCCGAAAACGTTAGCGATGTTAGTGTGGCAACCTTACACAGGGCTGTTTGAAGGAATTTGGGGGCTCCAAGCAAAATGGACATGGAGACCCCCAAACCCCAGAAACCCCGACCCCCCCCCCGCACGCACGCACGCACGCACGCAAAGCCTACAGGAACCACAGCATAGGGATACAGTTTAAGTTCACCCGTACGTTATTTAAATAAAAAACGTTTACAGTGCAAATACTGCTGTTGCATATAATGTGCATAAAATTTAAACATTTTCAACAATTGAACATTTGCAAAAAAACACCACTGTACCATAAAATCAATTAATATACATAAAAAAGTGCACAATAAATAAATCCAACATACTTCTTACTCCCCCCTCCCCCTCCCACCCCACAGCAGGTGTCCCCATCAGAGTCCCCCCTACATCAGGTGTCCCCATCAAAGTCCCACCTACATCAGGTGTCCCCATCAGAGTCCCCCCCACAGCAGGTGTCCCCATCAGAGCCCCCCCCCACAGCAGGTGTCCCCATCAGAGCCCCCCCCCCCACAGCAGGTGTCCCCATCAGAGCCCCCCCCCCCACAGCAGGTGTCCCCATCAGAGTCCCCCCCACAGCAGGTGTCCCCATCAGAGTCCCCCCACAGCAGGTGTCCCCATCAGAGTTGGGGATGAGTGGCTGTGCTGGTGGGGGGTGGAATTAGTGCAGCACATGGAATGCTATGGAACAGCCTTTCTCAACCTTTTTACCGCTGGGGAACCCTAAAAATATTTTTCAGGTCTCGGGCAACTCCTGATAAAACCCATTCATTGGGGGTCAGTGAGAAGAATGCCCTTTTTTACAATAGTGGTAAGAATGCCCCCCTTACAGAGAACTATGAAGATCATTGGTGTAATACCACTGACTCCTCCAAGTGGAATTGGCTCAGAACTATGTAGGCACCATCAAACAGGAGGTAAATCAGCCACAGCTCAAGGAACCCCTAGCCACCTCTGGAGGAACCCTGGTTGAGAATGGCTGCTATGGAACATGGAAGACAATACATGGAAGCCTATGGCACATTTAGAGAACAGAAAGGGGGGAAAGATGACTCACTCAGGCTGCATTGTTTTCAGAGGCACAGGCATTCAGGCAGTGACATCAGGCAGGATCACTAGCTGGTTGGTTTGAAATCTCCCGCCCACACTCCCTTCCCAGGCACAGATTGGCTGCACAAAGGGGTTGTGGGCGGGCACATGGGGAGGAGGTAGGCCAGACCTAGCCTACCTCCTCCTCGTACGTGCAGAATATACAACAACACCCACCGGCGCGAGGGGGGGGGGGGCCCTGCACACTCAGGACTGACCATCAGGATACACTGGCACTCTGCGGCGCCGCAGCCAGAGTGGACAGGCGTGCGGGCTGCTGCTTGGGGGCCCCTGGCCAGCTCGGGGCCCCAAGCAGTTGCTTGTATTGCCTGCCCTGTTCCGACGGGCCTGACCTTACATGAGGGTTGCCACTGTATCCCTTTAAACCCGAACACACATGAATTACACAGGTTCTGAGGCTAATTTAATGCAGATAAGGCACGAATTTAGTTTAATTACCACCATAATCAGCCACAGAACCCTAGCTTATATGCTGATAGGAGGAGAACAGTCATGAGCGCATTAATCTACTCCTTCTTTCACTTTCCAGGCACAGCTTGGAGGTGGAATGAGACTTGTAAATTTTACTGAACTGTAGCAGAGAAAAATCAGGTCTTTTTCTCTGCCAGACAGGACTGTGCTGTGTGACAGAGCTGTGTAAATTTCACAACTGGATAGTCAGAAATTCAAACCCTTTGGTTGGGAAAACGGCTCCCTTATGGGTAATTCAGCTGTGTATTTAGCTGTTTGCCTATGGTTCAGCCTTTAAACTGGAGTAAAACAATTGTATTGAAAGCAGGAATTTTTATGTTAATTTCACTTACATTATTATAATATCAAATTTACTTTGCTATTAAAAAAATATGAAGTAAATCTTACAAAAAAAATCTTTTTAAAAAACAATGGCAAAGTGTCAAAATCTGTACATGAATGGAGTCTTGCTGTCCTCTAGTGGATATTGCATGTCCAGACATACAGGAAAAAGTAAATGGTACAAGAGTGGACTTAAATGGTATTTACATTTTTTTTTTTTAGAGAAATTGAGTCATATGAATAACTAAGTACAAGTAGTAGAACTAAACGTGATGCTAAAAGCCATTCCCACTTCCAGGTACATTGTAGTAACAAAGGTGGATAAACACAAATGCAATCAATTAATCTTAAAAGCTTGGTAAAGTTCAAAGAGGACTGGGAACTAAATACACCAGGTCTTAGTTCATTAATATAAAATAGTATAACTTTGGTGTGGCCTTTTTAATTCACTATTAACTAATTGCTCATTGATAGGTATAGTTGGTGCTTACCACCAATAATGTTCCTGCAAATGCTGACTGAACCCAGTGTACTGAACTGAACAATAAGCAACTTAATTTGGTTTATTTGCTTCTTGGCGGTCTGTAATAAGAAGATCTGAGGAACACTTTAGTTAGATGGTAAATTCGTGATCTTCCAGCAACAAACACAGAATGGTCACTGCCTTATGCCGCGTACACACGATCACTTTATGTGATGAAAAAAAACGACGTTTTCTGTGAAGTAAAAAACAACGTTTTTGAAACTTCAATTTTCAAAGACGATGTTGCCTACACACCATCGTTTTTTCACAATGCTCTAGCAAAGCGAGGTTACGTTCACCACTCTTTTCCATTGAAGCTCGCTTCATAACTAGTTTCTGTGCATGCGCGGGTTGAAAAACGTTGTTTTAAACAAAGTTTTTTGCTACACACGGTGACTTTTTGTGAAACAAAAAATGACGTTTTGAAAAACGACACAAAAAATTGAAGCATGCTTCAATTTCACAAGACATAAAACTACGTTTTCCCCCCACACACGGTCATTTAAATTGACGTTTTTAAAAACGTCGTTTTTTTCATCACATAAAGTGTTTGTGTGTACGCGGCATTAGAATAAAAGTAAATTCAACTTACTGACAATGTTAATTTTAGATCTCAGACTTTTACCAGTTTGTGTGCAGAGGTCAACATATACTGTAACCTGTATGATTGACAAGTTTTGATCCAAATTAATGTTTGCAAATAGCATTGTGGGAAAAAAAGAGTAGTAATTAAATCATGGGTAAACTAGCTGCTCCATCCCTATTGAATTATTGAAAATATATCTCCCATTGGACTTTGTTGCAGCAATAGAAATCACACAATTTAAATTATATCTAAAAAAATAGAGAATCTTTATTTAACAATGAATAAAAAAATGGCTGGTCTATACAGTGCATGCCCTATTCGAAATATTTCCTGCTGATTGACCTCACTGGGAGCAGGGATACAATGTTGTGTAAGAAAGAAAGATTAAATTGAATTGCATATCAAACAAGTCAACCAACACATTTCAACTTATGCAAAGGGGATAGGAAGGTGGAGCAATCAGAAAAATGGACATGACCAGGTGTCCAGACCAGCAAAGATAGCTAAGGGTGCATACTGTTTGGGTCTCAGCCTAAAATGGGCTCCAAGTCCCACAGAGGTGTCGTCAGAGGGTGGTCATCAGAGGGCGGCAACTGAGGCAGGCTCAATCATATTGGCTGGTTCAAAAATGAGTGACCATATAACAATTAACTAGATGGTTCAAGGAACAAGGGGAAGGAAAAACCCCTTGGGAGCAAACTTAGTGTGGACTATCGATCTGAAACCCCAGCAGCTACTTGCTGTGGGGGCACCCAAGCCTAGCCGCTGCTCTGTGTGTCCATTCAGGCATGGAGCCGTGGCTCAGTCCCACCCCTCTCCTCATTGATTCCTCATCCCCTTTTTCTCCCCCCTCTTTCCTTTTCCCCTCCACCCCTATTTCCGTCTCCCCTTTCACCCTTTTTCCCACCTATCCCCACACACACCTACCTCCCTTCTTTTTTTTTCCCTTGCCACATCCCTCCACATATTTCTTGGCACGGCATTTCACGTCTTATTCTCCACTGCACCACCTATGTTACTCGGACACTGTTTTATTTGGATACGATATTTTAATATGTAGACTTCCATATTAGGCAACATTCTTGGGTATGAGTTAGCGTTGGAGGATTTGGTTTTGTTGCCCGTGGGCCTGGCAGACTATTTGCTATCAGCGCTTCATGCATTTATCATACAGGTAATTATATCCGGTTGATGCAGTGTCTGTCAATTTTAAATAATAAAATAATGACCTATATCCTATAGTTATGACGGATACCTATTTAGAGAATATATTGCAAAGTCTTTGATCCATCCCTCCTTTTTTTACATTCATGGTGTATATGATACCTCTATGTAGTGTATTGAGTTAAAAAGATATATGTAGAATGCTTAATGATACTATGCCAGCAATGGTTAAATGTCTCATGTATGTGTAGCACCCGTGTACTTTCAGTACAGGTGCTATTCCTAAATTTAAGGGGGATGAGAGAGTTATTTGGCTCTCATCTGGTTAATCTGACTAAATTTGGGTCTTTGCCAGGCTGAGCTGCGCTATGGTTTCGTTCTGTGTTCCAGAGGTGCTGTTCCACCTCTGGGTGACAGGTGGCGCCAGAGGGGTCCAAGCGGAGGTGCCTCTCGCCAGCAGCCAATCAGGAGGAGTTTTCCCTCGCGGGGCATGCTGGGGGAGAGTATTTCTGGAGCAGACACCTTTTTGGCAGGGTTGTTCTTCTGGTTCCTGGTGCGGCACCCACCTTTAGGGTGATCATACATCACCGCGCCCTAGGCGTTATGGCCTACCTGGCCAGGGCGTGGGTGCTATGCAGAGATCCTGGTTCTGGGACCATGCTGGCCCGGAGCAACTGAAATTGTGGCGGGACCCCAGTAATCGACTGGGGTTCTAACTTGAAGATCCCAAGTGAGTTTAGCTGTTCAGTGGGGACCCAGTTGAGGAGCACCAATGAGAGGCTGGTGATCCAACAGCACTGAACCATCGGGGATCGAGGTGACAGGACACTGAGAGGTTGGATGTCAACAACCTGTCAGTCAGTGACCAACTGAGAATTACTTAAGGTCAGATTCAGGCACTAAATTCACCAAGGAAGATTTACCTCATTATATACGTTCTAGGGACAGGTATGTGGCAGAGGCTTGTTCCCACAAGGTTCCGAGTGATACCCTGGCTGCCAGGTCGGTGTGAGAGGCCTGTTCAGGTACACTATTCCTACTCCGGCTGGAGTGGCGACAAAAGCAAAGTGTCTTTTGAAGCAGGACTGCTTCTGTTACTCCTAGGCCTAAATCTGTTACTCTTCTCCTCATCCATCTTCTTCTATTCACCTAAAGTTTATTGTTTACCGTGTTGGGTAAAATAAAGCACAACAAAAGACATCCACTGTTTGGACATTCCGTTACTACGGCTGCTCTCTTCAACTACCCTAGACATCAAAGCTATAGAGGTAACAGGCCAACCCAAATCTATCCAGCGGCTCCTGCGGGGGTGAGCGCTACATATGTTTGTATATAATTGCAGTACTTTTATCTAAGGGTAGCCCACTCAACACATTGGCCAATACACTGGATCCCAAGGCCAAGTCAGGGATCTATGTGACTACCTTCTTTGTGAATGTGTTTTTAACACTTATTTTTTAATCCAGACAGAGGGAGTTACAGAGAGAGACACGGGTTGACAGAGAGAGAGGGGGTGAGAAAGACAGAGGGGTGACAGAGAGAGAGGGGGTGAGTCTATCTGCAGTCCCTCTAGTGCCCCTATGTCCCAGTGGTGTGTGTAATGCTCAGTACGGTACCCTGCATGCAGTAGGATATCCATGATGGCCAGCAGCTGGAAAACCCCCTTTTTATTCTGGGTAAGGACATTGGATCTATGATGTGACATGGAGCGGTCCCTGTCTGCATGCATTTCCTGCCTGTCCTTGTTCTCTGAATCTCCCGTCAGTCTGTCCTCCAGGCCTAGGTGCAGTGAGGAGGTTTAAGGAGTCCAGGGGTTCCAGGCTCTGGGAGGCGCCAGGGATGCCATGCCCGCTGTTCCTGGTGTCTTGCTGCTCTCCTTTACCGCGGCCTCCATCTCCTGGGTCGCTCGCATGCACTATGTAGACCGGGTGATGTCATCCTACCCACGCCGTGAGGCCTTCGCTGTCCCACTCCTCGCACCAGCTGTCACTTGCCCTGCTAAACTGTATACAAGTGTGAGCAGGGCCAGCAGCCTGTGCTAGGATAGGGACCAAGTGGGGAACCTCAGATGTCCAAAGACATGCTCGTAGGTAAATTGGATCTCATCCAAAATTGGCCCAGTATATATGTATATATGTGTGTATGACTGTGTGTCCCTAACGTGTCAAAAGGGGGTTCAGTTCGCATGCGTTGCGCTATACAAGTCATTCATTCATTCAGATGCCTGATTGCCCCCCGCCCCTACCTGTGGACATCAATGAGTATCAAAATGTTTTAGCGGTCTGTACATTTTGAGTCACAGATTTAGATGGAAACAAAATAAGATTCTTGTTTTAGCGGAAAGATACACAACATAAACTAATAGTTTGCCAGGTTTACTGCTGTTTGCATTATAATATTTTATAACTATGGTTCTTGATTTCTATCTTTAAATAGAGTTTTTAATGTCAACATAAATTACAGGTTTAAAATGCAGTTGCCAAATAAAAAAAAAAACAATGTTACTTTGTCTATAATGTTTTAATATGATTGAAAAAATATTATTTTTTATAATGCATTTCATAGTAGCAAAGAAATGGGGACAAGATTTATTTTACAGTATAAGGCTAAGATCTGACCATCTAATTATAAAATTATTAAAAGTGAAACATTACAAATTTGCACTCAACAATATGAAACTACAAAATAAAATATAAAATATATATTTCATCTTATATATAAGAAAAATGCCATATATTCCCAACTAGGACAGAAGAAAACAGTATGAGTAAGATAAGACATAAAAAGAGGGGAGGGAAGAGGGAGGAAGGGTTAATATAGATCTCTCAATTTAATGTAATTTTTCCTACTGAATATAATTCATTATAATGTTCCTACAGTATCAGAGAACATTTAGGTAATACATTATACTCTTCAAAGTATATCCAAATGAATTGGGTATTGATGTGTAATGATGTATCATATGCAGAGTTACCAGGATTAGCTCATCCATTTTAAAAATGTAACCTATACTCCAAAACCAATATATTATATTTGGAGTATAGTCAAGATGTCCAGTACAAGGGGATGAATAATTTGGCTACATTTCTCAAGTGATATGTTAAAGATTAAATCTTTCTTTATAAAGTTTTAACAACGAGAAAGACAGAACATGTACAATGTTTAACAAAAGGTAGTATAAAACAATCAATATGTAGTCCACAGAGCCTGGAAGTCAATATAGTTAACAATAGTGCAAGTAAACCCAGGACATTGGAGCAATATAAAAACAAAGGGCCAGATTCAGGTAGATGAGAGTATCTTTCCTCTGGAGTAACGCTTCTCATTTACGTTACTCTGAAGACCCTTTCGGCGCAAGTACTGTTATTCACATAGCAGTTGCGCGTAAACTTGCGCCAGAGTAACGATAATGCGCTGGCGTAACCCGACGCAGGGGGAAGTGGGTGTGATCATATGTAAATGATGGGCGGAGCCCAGCGCAGAGGCTTACGTTCAGCGCATCAACCACGGAGCATGCGCAGTGAGTGAGGCTCCACTCGCCCCCTTTGTGCGCATGCTCACAACTTCCGTCGGCACCACTTCACGGGAAACGTCAGCGCAATGCCTTCCGTTGGGCGTTTAAATGCGCCCGTAGAAGCGCCATTCCGGCACTAAAGTATATCCTGCTCCCCCTCCCCACAGTGATGTTACTTTTGTTCTGAGATGGCTGCTCCCGTTCCCCGCAAACACACAGGAGAAAGCTGAACTTTAATGGCCAGGAGCTGTCAGCCGTCATCTCGGCTATGGAGACCTATGATGTCTTCCTCCATGGCTGTAAAATTTGACAGACAAGCATGGACAGAGGTGTTGTCCTGCAAGTGGGGGTGCTCAGCTAGCTCTTATCGTCGGTAACGCTGCTGTAGCTGCTCTCCTGCTGACCTGTGACCGTCTGGAGTAAAGATAAAGCAGCCTTTTGTAGAAATAACTTTGCGCCGGACGGACGAGATACGCGCGGCGCATGTAGCCAGCGTATGGTGCTAATCCGTTCGTGAATTGGGAAAAATCCCTTATTTGCATATTTGCAGGGGAAATCAATAGGCGCGACTGATGCGCCCAGCGAAATTAAGCGCTGACGATACTCTGGCGTCGGAACGTTCCGCCGGTCGCAAATGACCCGTTATTGGGCGCATCTAGTTTGGTGGGTACGGGCACATAGAAACGACGGCGCATCATCACAGTTACGCGGCGCATATCGAAATACTCCAGCGCAAGTGTTCCTGAATCTGGCCCAAAGTGGCAAGAAGAGGCACAGGGGAAAGCAGGGAAAGGGATTCAAAATTGAAGGGTTCCCTTGAAAATGGCCAAAGTAGGTTGATCAGAACATTATGTAAGGCTGTGAGCAACAAACCTAGATATGGTCCCATGACACCTGGTAAAATTTTATTGTGATGTCTTAAAATGAAGCTGTGCAATTATGGATAATCAACAAAAAGTGTTCCATGTCAGCTAATTATGATTTAACCACTTCAGACCCGCGCTATTGACATAATACGTCAACAGCGCGGATCTGAGGCGCCAACTTGACGTCTTTGGACGTGATTTGTGTGCATCTGTCCCGCCGCATCGCTGGGGATCCGATGCATGTACCTGGCGGCCGCGATGTCCGTCGGGTACATGCGATCGGCCGGAAACCGAACAGATGACAGCAGGGACGTGGAGCTCTGTGTGTAAACACAGAGCTCCACGTGCTGTCAGCGGAGAGGAGAACGATCTGTGTCTCTTTACATAGGGACACAGCATCGGTCACATCCCCCAGTCACCCCCCTCCCCTCACACAGTTAGAACACACCCAGGCAATACATTTAACCCCTTTCTCACATTTATACAGTAATTAGTGCATTTTTATATCACTGATCGCTGTATAAATGTGAATGGTCCCAAATTTGTGTCAAAAGTGTCCGATATGTCCGCCGCAATATCGCAGTCGCAATAAAAATCGCCGATCGCCGCCATTACTAGTAAAAAAAATAATAATAAAAAAAAATCATAATTCTGTTCCCCATTTTGTAGGCGCTAAAACTTTTGCGCAAACCAGTCGCTTATTGCGATTTTTTATTTTGTTTTCAAAAATATGTCGAAAAATACGTATCGGCCTTAACTGTGAAAAAAATTTTTTTTTTTTAAATGGGGTATTTATTATAGCAACAAGTAAAAAATATATATATATTTTTTAAATTGTCGCTCTTTTTTTATTTATAGCGCAAAAAATAAAAACCGCAGAGGTGATCAAATACCACCAAAATAGAGCTCTATTTGTGGGGAAAAAAGGACGCCAATTTTGTTTGGGAGCCACGTCGCATGACGGCGCAAATGTCAGTTAAAGCGACGCAGTGCCGGAAGCTGAAATTTCGCCTGGGAACGAAGGGGGTTTATGTGCCCAGTAATGAAGTGGTTAAACTGTTATAGTCTATTATTCACTGAGGCAACCAGCTTTTCTGTCTTTACTGTGTTTCATAAGTTTTACAGCAGTGGAAATCACCATTCTCACTCACTTCTGTAATGAGTCATGATTAGGGATGGGTCTAACACCCCCTGGTTTGGTTTGCACCAGAACATCACAAACAGGCAAAAAGTTCTAGCGAACATACAAACCCTATTAAAGTCTATGGGACATAAACATGAGAAATCAAAAGTCCTCATTTTAAAAGCTTATATGCGATTTATTGCCATAAAAAGTGTATGGGAATTATATATGCTACACAAATGACACTATATACTCTTCACTGTAATATATATGTAGCACTGACCCCCGAAGGAGCTGCTGGTTTGATTTGGGCCTGCACTCTACCAATAAACCCCACTAACTTGGCTTGATCCCCTTGGCACAGCTGTGATGCAATGCAATACAATACAATGTAAGACAGTACAAAATACCTGTATTGTCACCCCAGGATCCACTGACTGCACCTGGTGGGAGAAAACAGTACGCCACAACAACTCTCATTGCTTAAGACATCAAGGTAGATAGGCCTCAAGCCTTCTCAGTGTCAGTTGCTCTGCTCCTTCGTGGAACTATAATTTCCAGTGAGGCCTGTATATGAGTCTAACTGCATGTGAGATTTAACAAACTGTGGGCCGTGACCCGCTCACCCACTGGATAGAGGCTCTGTGTGGTAACTTTTGTCCGGTGACTGCAACTTGCTTCTCCGTCAGTTGGGCCAATTGCACTGGGTGGATCCCGTCCTCCGATGCTCGGATGAGTGTCTCTGGGTCTCTGCAATCTGGCCTCCGTCTCCCCACAGGTCGTCTCGGGCAGGCCACACGATTCCAAGAGACCTAAAATGGCTGCTCTGGCTCCTTTTATCTCCTACCCAGCATGCACTGCTCAAGAAGGTGTTCATGGGTAGGTCACCAAACCTCCTGGGTGAAAAAGGCCAGCCTCCTCCTCCCAAAACAACAGTCACTTCCTGTCTAGTCTTTTGTGCTTCTTTCAGGAAAAACATATCTGCATTACCAGTATTTGGTCACTAGATGGCTCCAAATACTCAAACATAGCAATGTCCATAGACGTTTATTTTTATTTTTATATCAATAATAGTTTTATTCAGAAGGTTTCAATACACGTATACATGTAGGATCATTCACGCAAGCAACATCTAGTGGAGTGGTCATTACTCTATTTGACAATTTCCAAAGCTCTATCTGACCAGTTATGCGCCCTCTCACGAGGCATCCATAGAGATGTTGGGCCATTTCTATGGATAAGAGAATATCAACATAAGAGAATATCAGCGCTACACACTCCCCCTACTTTATCACTTTGGTCCTCCAAAGAGGTTCAAATTGCTAACTCTATCTTGTATTTTAGCCTCTGTACGGTCATACAATACATACAGAGGAGCTTCCCACCAATTGTCATATGATGGGAAGCTATCCTGTGCACTTACAGCTGATACTACCGTGTCTGGTACAGATGTGCCAAGGGGTGAGGTGGGGTTGTCCCTTACTGAATCAAAAGTAGAGGGACCAGACAGTTCAAGGTTTCTTTTGCTGACAAACTGAGATGCTTCAGAGCATTCGCCCAATGTATCATAAGTCAGTCTGCGTGGTGGGCGAATGTCTCTCTTTGCACTTTCCTTTTTGACAAATGTCATCATCCCTCCTCTCAGTGACTAAAGATGGAGAGTAAATAAGAGTACTGGGCTCTTTTGCAGGATGAGTTGCCGGAAAAAATTCTAGGGCCTCTGCCCTGAGAGTTCCGTTATTATCCTCCTCTACTTCTGAAGAGTCATCAGCATCTGTTTCTGAAGTTTCCGGAGGCCACAGCCAACTCATCTCCACTTCCTCATCTTCATCTGTAGAGGGTGCAAGCTGAGACCTGGTTTATGGCCTACACACATCAGTGGATGTGGATGGGGATTCCTCCTCTGTGCTTATCCTGACTGCCTCTGTGAGAGGTAAAAGGTGATTCTAATGCCAGGTTTTTACTGGCCCAGTGTTTCCTTCTGGCTTGATTTCATACACTGGGAGCCCTGGAAGCTTCCTACACACAACATAAGGCTGTGATCTCCAACGATCAGCCAACTTATGCTTGCCCAGGATGCCTAGATTCTTCAGCAAAACCCAGTCACCTGGTTGAAGATCCTGAACTCTTACTTTCAGGTCAAAGTTCCTCTTGTTCCTGTTCTTTCTGGAGTTCGAGGTGGCTTGAGCCTGCTCGTAAGCTATCCTGAGGCTCCTCCGCACCTGTCACATACCCTCTATGGGAGGTCTCTGATGTGTGATCCAAGGAGGAACCAAAAGCCAGGTCCACTGGTAATCGGGCTTCACGGCCGAACATCAATCTGTAAGGGGAATACCCAGTGGCGTCACTTTTGGTACTGTTGTAGGCATGAACCAGTGCAGTAATGTGTCTACTCCAATGGGGTTTCTGTTCTGCAGTCAACGTCCCCAACATATTCAGGAGAGTCCTATTGAACCTATTTTTTCAAATTTATTTTTAAAACAGATCACATCCTAGTGATCTCCATCGACGTCTAAAAGCATTGCTGGTATGATTAGAGACCCTGGGCCGAGTAGCTGAGGCGATCCTTTTATGTTGCCGAAAATTCGCAATGCGAATATTCGTATTACGAATATTCGCGAATACTTTCTCTGCCCTACTTTCTCTGCCCTTCTGTGTTTTGTGTATAAAAAAACAAAAAACAAAAAAAAATTAGCTTTAGTTTAGTCATATAAGTTTGTGTAAGTAGAGTTAGTGTTTAGTGCATATTAGTTTAGTAATCCAGGAAATGATCTCCGTTTTCGCGTGTTGACGAGAATTTCGCAATCAATTTCGCATTAGCGAAATTTCGCAACATTTTTTTTTTTTTTGATAAAATATCACGAATATTCGATATTAACAAATATTTCGCGAATATTCTTCTATATATTCGTGAAATATCGCGAAATCGAATATGGCGTATTCCGCTCATCACTAGGCATAACGGGTAAAGTGATCTGTTACCACCAAGATGTCCCCCTGCCCACTCAGATCGGATTCCAAACAAAAAGTCTATGCAGACCAGGTCCATTGGTCCCTGGCTCTCCAAATGGCCCATTGGGGCAGCCCTCTTGGGCAATGTCTTTCGTTGTATGCACCTGAGGCAGGAATGACAGTAACTCTCCACTTCTTTCCTCATGTAAGGCCAGTAGAACCTGTCCCTTACTAGTTGGAGAGTCCTCTCTGCTCCCAAATGACCATAGTGATCGTGTAAAGCAATCCGTACCCTCTCTTTGTGCTTTCCCGGCAGGAGCAGCTGCCACTTCGCTTCTGGATCATCAGAGGGGCCCCTTCGGGAGACCACCCCTTGTTGCAACTGCAACCGATCCCATTCTTTCAGTAACAGTCAGGCTTCCTTTTTGGGGCTCTTCCGCAGCACATCAGACTGTTGATGTTCCAATGCCTTCAGCACCAGCCCACACAGTGGATCCTCCTCCTGATCTCTCCTGAGATCCTTTCTGGATAGCTTGGGGAGACCCTCCTGTACAACCTGGGAGACGTTGCAATAGCACCTGGGTACTCCCGCTGAGGATACTCCTACTTCTTCAGCTCTGGCCCCACCTTTCCTGTATTGACTTGTCCCTTCCCAAAGGGCCCTTACTCCTTCTGGAGTAAGTTGAGTCCAGTCTTCTGAGGGATTTCGGGGGTCATGAGGCCTTCTTGACAGAGCATCCGCATCTCGGTTACCAACCCCTGGTCTGTACTTCAGGCTGAAGGTAAATGCCGAGAGAGCAGCTAACCACCTGTGACCGGTGGCGTCCACATTCGCAGTGGCGAGCAGATATGTGAGGGGGTTGTTGTCCGTCTTAACCACAAATTCAGCACCGTAAAGGTAGTCCTCCAACTTGTCTACCACTGCCCACTTCAGAGCCAGAAATTCAAGCTTGTGAGTCGGATAGTTTCTTTCGGCAGGAGTCAAACTTCTGCTCACATAAGCGATCGGCCGCAGATGCCCTTCATGCTCTTGATAGAGCACTCCTCCCAGTCCTTCACGGCTGGCATCCACATGCAACTCGTATGGTTTGGCAGGGTCTGCATAGGCCAAAACCGGGGCAGTGGTAAGGCTCCACTTCAATTGTCTGAAAGCTTCCTCACATTCTGGAGTCCACTGGTCCTGGATGGACTCTTTCTTCCTTCTGGGCCCTTTTTTTGGCTTCCTTGACTGATCTGGGCTTACACTAACTTCTTCCCGTTTCTTTAGGAGCTCAGTGAGTGGGTGGGCTGTTTTAGCGAACCCTTCCACAAACCTTCTGTAGTACGAGCAGAAGCCTAAGAATGACCTGAGTTCAGTCACGTTGGTGGGCCTGGGCCAAGACGTGACAGCTTCTAACTTCTTGGGATCGGTTGCCACTCCCTCTTCAGACACAATGGGCTGGTAGAACTGGCATTTTTCCATAGAGAGCTTCAGACCTTCATCATGAAGTCTCTTCATGACCTTCTCCAGGCGTTCTTCGTGCTCTTCCAACATTCTTCCAAATACTATGACGTCATCCAGGTAAACTAGTACTTCAAGTAGGTTCATGTCACCCACTGTCTTTTCCATCAACCTTTGGAAAGTTGCTGGGGCCCCAGACAGGCCTTGCGGCATCCGGTTGAACTCAAAGTATCCCACCGGGGTGATAAATGCAGTCTTTTCTTTGTTTTTGGGGCACATGGGGATCTGATAATACCCAATCTTTAAGTCCAGCACACTGAACCACTTCGCTCCCGACAGGCTCTGCAGAGCATCCTCTATCCGAGGTGTGGTGTACTGGTCAGGAATGGTCCTCCGGTTCAGGGTCCTGTAATCGATACATAGGCGTAGGGACCCGTTCTTCTTCCTGACCACCACTATAGGGGAGGCATAATGACTCCTGGACTCCCGGATAATGCCCGTCCTCTTGAGTTCGGCCAGTTGTTCCCTCAAATCTTCCAGATCTCCCAATGGGATTCGCCTAACCCTTTCACGAAACAGCTTGTCTTTCTCCAGTCGAATTCGGTGGGTGGCACTCTTTGCCAACCCCACATCAAATTCACTTTTTTAATAGGCTGCCCTCCATCTCAGAAGTTGAGCTTTAGCTCTTTCTCTCCATGCAAGAGTAAGAGGCGTATTTTTCGGGCAGAATTCTTCTACAGGGATTTCTGCTGCTGGTCCTTCCGTCAAACCACATGCTGCGACTGGAGTTGCTGGGCTGACCTGTCCTAACAGTAGTCTGGCTGGCACCCTCACTGGCACAGCTGCTGTGTTGCAGACACTGGCTGGAACTTTGCCGTGAGTCCTCTTCAATACCCTGGTGGGCAATATTTCAGAGATAAGCTCTAACCCCTTTTTTTCTTCCTGGCTTGTATTTTCAAGGACAATGAAAGGACCTGTTTTTTTTCCAGCTTAACTTGACAGAGGCTCTTAGGCAGATTACTTCACCCGGCTGGACTAACCTCTTTTTCCTATTCAGAAGCCAGATTTTTCCCACTCCCTCTTCAGGAGCCTCTTTCTCTTGTCTAAGGTCTCGGTATGATGGGCCAACATTGGATGTATTTTAGTGGGGAGGGTCCCCTTCTGCAGCACAAGCGGTGCAAGTAGCCTCCTCACTAAGTCAGTGTTCGTCCCAATGATGAGGGAATTTTTGTCAGCCCCCGGGGGACGAGGGCACACTATGGCCAAGGTGTCGAAAGTCTCAGCCTCTCCTGCTGTACTTGGGTCGAAGGTGAGTCTGACCGGCAGGTAACCATCATATGGGAAGTTCTGAGTGCCTAATCCCCATATCTCTAGTTCCTCCAATTTCTGTAACGGCATGTTACTTGGGCTCCAGTGTCCAGCAGGGCTTTCGTATAAATCCAAAACAAAATACTATGGGCCAGATTCAGGTAGAGTTACGCTGGAGTATCAGTGATTCGCCAGCATAACTCACACTTTGAGCCGGCTTATCTGTTTTCTGTACGCCGGGATTGAGTTCAGATACGAGCGGCGTAATTGAATTTCGCCGTCGTATCGGAACTGCAATTTGAAAATGGGCGCTCGGGGCACTCGGGGCGCTCCCGCTGATTTACGCCAAGAATATGTAAATCAGCGAGAGACGGAAATTCACGATCGTACGCTGGCCCGACGCAGTGACTTTCCGACGTTTCCGTAAGTGATACGCGGCGTAAAGAAAAACATGCCCCCTAGGTGGAGTATCCTATGTTAAGTATGGCCGTCGTCATCGCGTCGAATTTAAAAAGTTTAGCGTCGTTTGCGTAAAACGTCCGTGAATGGGGATTGACGTCATTGACGTTCACTGACAGAATTTGGAGCATGCGCACTGACAGTCGACGCATGCGCAGTAAGTTCGCCGCGGGATCGCGCCTAGTTTAAATAATACACGCCCCCTACCCGCCCAATTTGAATTCCGCCGGCTCATTTTCGCTACGCCGCCGCAACTTTAGGAGCAAGTGCTATGTGAATAACAGTACTTGCTCCTAAAATTTCGGCGAAGTAACGTAAATATAAATATAACATAAAGATCCGCTCTCCTACCTGAATCTGGCCCTATCTTGGGAATAACCTAAAGAGGAAGGTATCCCAGGATAAAAGGGGTTACTCTTGGTAGGAATGGACCACACACAAATATTAGAAAAATAGAAAAATTGTATTTATTTGATGCCACTACAAACAAAATAAAATTAGCAGAGAATGCTGGTCAACAGATAGACAAAACGTGGACCTGAATGTACCGACAATGTGCACCAGTAAACATTACTGTGTGCTAACAACAAATGCATTATACATTTGATGTGATGTCCTCTGCGATGTGCCTCAAAGGGATTCGACAAAATACACGGAGAAAACATACGATTCATTTCCAACACTCCCATCGAAAAAGAAGATCTTTAATATGGAGAAGTGGGCGTGCACTGATGGAACATAAGGAGCAGTGTACGGGCCCCCCACAAGTGGGAATGACGGTACGGCGTAGCACGCCGGGGTCTGCTATGATATGAAGCTACACGAACATCTCTAAACCTGGTGAGATCTACACATCTACATATTGGATGCTGGATGTCTCTTCACCTTGACGCTGGAGAGCGAGACTGAACACCATCTCAAGCATCAGGTAGACTCAATCCTTTATACAGAGAACACCCAGGTATTATCCCCCATATCAAGGCAATAACAATGGAGATGAACTGACATCCTAATAATATGTATCACACCTGTGTATATATAATAATTGGTTCCTGCTCTATATCGCCTTGCACGGATACCCCTAGGAAAGGAGATTGCTACCTTAAAACTGTTTAATCAGTTGCAGCAACTGTCTGTAGCCAAAAACAATATCATACAGACCCACCAGACAACAACTTGCTAACTATCAATTGCAAAACTGTCATACATATGATTCACCACATGGACATATGAGCTATACGCCACAATTTTGGGCACAATATCTATATCTGAGTTGGACAATAGCTTAGAGCATAATTCGCCCCGGCGGGCGGGCTCAACCATATTGACCATATTCCATCACTCTCTCATATATATGATCAACTGCCTTCCCAAATTTCCCTTATACCGTTTTATTCCCCTCTTCCTGCGGGGTCACAACTGCTGTCTTGCCCCCATATTATTTCCCTTTTGGGACCTCAATTATTCAATTAACATTACGGTTATTTCGTTGGGGACCCCAGCAGCTGTGACAATAGTGATGTCCGGACTGTTAATATTTGTTATATGTTTGACATTGTCCTTAGTGTATTTTTGTTGTTAGCACACAGTAATGTTTACTGGTGCACATTGTCAGTACATTCAGGTCCACGTTTTGTCTATCTGTTGACCAGCATTCTCTGCTAATTTTATTTTGTTTGTAGTGGCATCAAATAAATAAAATTTTTCTATTTTTCTAATATTTGTGTGTGGTCCATCCCTACCAAGAGTAACACCTTTTATCTTGGGATACCTTCCTCTTTAGGTTATTCCCAAGATAGTATTTTGTTTTGTATGCATATTATTTGGTTACGGCAGGGACCTCTTACGTGAGGAGTGACTACTCATATTAGCTTCTACTTAACTATTAGCAGCCTTACTGCACATTAGACACTAACTAAATCCTTCTATGCTTTTGTATAAATCCCCTCTACTTGGATGGGGACAATTGGGGAGGGTCCCACTAGCTTGGGGGGAAATCCACTGATTGCAGTACCTTTAGCCTGCTTGGTGGCTTGTACCTTCGTCTTTGGTTTTGGGGGTCTCTCTCTTTTCCGTCCCGGCTTGTTGGTGACCCTAGTAGTCAGGGACATATGAGTCGGTGTGGAGTTAGCTATTACAACTGGGCGCCCAGTTGACTCCTTCACTGGGGCCCTCTGAAGATTCCCCCCGGCTGTTTGGATTTTTTCTCAGTTACTGGGCTTGGGCACACTTGCCTGAGATGTCCTACTCCTCCACATTTGAGGCAGACTCTCTGTGTTTGTTTCATAGGGCGGTTAATGGTAGTGTTGCTCACGAATATTCGCATTGCGAATATTCGCTACGAATATTGCATATTCGAGTATTCGCGAATAACTCGAATATCGCGGCGAATATTCGCTATTTCGAATATTCGTATTTTTCAAATTTCGCAATAAATTCACAATCAATTTCGCATTCGCGAAATTTCGCATTCGCGAAATTTCGCAATAGCAAAATTTCGCAATAGCAAAATTTCGCAATTTTTTTTTTTTTAATAAAATATAGCGAATATTCGTAAATATCGAATATTCGTGATATTTTATCCAAAAAAAAAATAGCGAAATTTCGCAATCATTTTCGCTTTCGCATATGCGAAATTTCGCTATTTTTTTAAATATAGCGAATATTCGTAAATATCGAATATTCGTGATATTTTATAAAAAATAAATAAAAAAAATCGCGAAATTTCGTTTTGGCGAAAATTCGAATTGGCGAAAATTCGCAATTTTTTTTTTTTTATAAAATATCACGAATATTCGATATTAACGAATATTCGCGAATATTCTTCGAAATATTTGCGAAATATCGCGAAATCGAATATGGCGTATTCCGCTCATCACTAGTTAATGGTAGGAGTCTCCGGAGCCTTGAGTGGCGGGACTTCTTCTGTCTGGGGTTTCACCAGACGAGTCATCAACATTGTCATAATCTCCAGTATTTCTTTCTGGGTCTGGAACAGCTTCTCCAGTCCAGTCTGACTTACGGGTAGGTGGTGAATAGGTGAAAGCCATGATCCCTGTTCAACCCTGAGTGTCTGAGGGGACACCTATCTGCTGTATTGTAGCACTTGTGGTGCTAGAAGCTTGAAGTTTCCTCTGTTTTTGGTCTCTCTCAATCTCCATCTTATCTGCTTCATTCACTTTCTCAATGAGGACCTCATCCGGAGTTGAGGGATCTTCCAAATACTGCTTCAATTGTAGCTTGATATAGTCACAGATCTCTGGAATTTCCTCTTAACTAGCTCGGCTCCAAAATGCTCTCCGCTTCCTTCTTCCTTTGATGCAAACAGCAGGCGGTCCTTAACCTCCCTGGCGTTATGATTCTGTCTGGAATTTTGTACCAAAAGCGTTGCAATTGTTTTGCAAGGAAATGTGGTGTTATGTATTATAGGCCTGCAATTCTTAGTAAGTACTTACTTAAACCTGACCAAACAAACTCTAGTAGACATCCCAGATGTGATAAAAGATGAAACACAAAATCATGAATTATAATCTAATAACTAATATTATTTTATTTAATACTGTAATAAAGAATAATGAATTTAGTCAAATAAAGAAAATTCAATATACATCTTGAGTGTGATACACTTTGAAGCAGGGGACTGCACAAAGTCCGACATCGCAGTCAGGACAATAGTATCTTGTCTCTTTTCGGACTTTTTTCCCCTTGCTATCTCTTTTTGAGCAGCACACTACGCACATTCTGGCAGGTGCTGCCTTTTTTGCAGTTGGTGGCATATAACCCAAAAAATGGCGACCCGTCAGACGCTCTGGATTCACCACATCAACAGCCCGACGTCCTGGTCTGTTTGCAGATACAGATGGCACCTGGTGGTTGACGGAAAATCAGCTCAGCCACCTTCCAGATGAAGTCAGAGTGGACAAGAGGCTTGGCACTATATGCCCTGTGCAGGATGTAGGCGTTCCAAAGGCATTGTTCCAGAAGATGCCGAATATTATTTTTTTGTAATATTTTTTCTGTTGTTTCCGCATAGCGGGGTAGTATGTCATCAGCCTGATCGGCTCTATCGACTCCTCCCATTGAGCTGTTATAGTCGACCACGACACTTGGGGCTTCAGCAGTCTTTTCCACCTTTTGTGTGGACCATGGCAGTGGAGGTATTGTGGACAGTGCTCATGAGGCACACGTCCTTTTTGTCTCGCCATCGCATTGCCATGATCTTACCCTTTTGCCAGGCAACTCTTCTCCGATTTTTAATTTTCTCTTCCAAATGCAGATGGCATGTCACGGCGGGTAGGCCTAACGGTACCATAGGCATCAGTCTTATTCTGTATCAGGACTTCATATAGTTCCGGAGATGTATAGAAATTATCGGTGATCACACAGTACCCCTGGTTCAGCAATGGCTCCAGTAGTGTAAGCACAGATGATGTGGCCCATCCCATAGCCGCTGTACCTGGGGTTGAACTTTGTGCTTTTACAGTAATAAATGACGGAGTTCCATATATACCCAGTGGATGCCTCGCAGAGCATAAATGACTTGATGCCAAACCGCGCTCTTTTTGAAGCGATGTACTGAAATCCAACTCAGGCGACCCTTGTAGGCCATCAAGCTCTCATCCACACAGACATCCCTATCTGGCACATAGGTCCGCTGGAAATTACCAACAATAATTTGCCATACCTACCATATTTTTTTGAGTTTGGGCGCAGGATGCGTGGCCTCATCGAACTCTTCATTGTTGGTGAAGTGGAAGTTCTTCATGATGAGAGAGAAAACGGCATTCTGACATCACAGTGCCAAAAAATGGAGTGGCCAATAATTTGTTGGTGGTCCAGTACCACTTCTGGAGCGGTTTCCCCACCACGCCCTGCAGAATAATGAGCCCCAAAAACTGCCAGATGTCCTCTCTGGTCACCGGTTCCCATTTTCTGCTGCGGGAAAATTTGGCATGCGGCGTAGCGGATTGCTGCTCCTGGTAGCGGTTTGTCTCCGTTACAATTTTTTCTATGACATCCTCTGTAACAAATAATTTTAGGTAGGCCAGAGGGTTGTCCTGCTCCACATTTACCTTCAGCCCTGGTGATCCGGTAAACGGAAATCTTGGGGGCGCAACCTGGTCCGTATCGGCAATAGGGCACCAAGTGCGCACATTACTGAGGCTAAGTGCAGGTTCTTCGCCTTCATCACTTGACAGATCAGTGTCGGTCTCAGGGTCAGATGACAAATCCCACGACTCACTTTCACTCTGTTCGGCGAGCATCTCTGCACCATTGTCGCTGTCACTCAGCTGCTCCAAAAGCGCTTTTTGTGAAAAGTGGCGCTTTTTTGATGTCATTTTCTTTTATTAGAGCACTATGGGGAAGGCAAGGGCACTGTCAAGTGAGTAGTGTTGTAACTACTAGTGAGTAGTCAAGTGAGTAGTGTTGTAACTACTAAAGGTGATAATCTGAGGGGATTGCACTGTATTGCACTGTATCACCTCTGTGTAACTTTTTTTTGAAATTCCCGCCCAGTTCCGCACCCGTGCGTCGCTACGTCGCAGAGAGCGGAACAAGGAAGTGACAGATCGAGCGAGCACAGCGTCGCGGGATCGCGGGATAAGGTAAGGCACTCGCTGTGCGCTCTGCAGCTCACCCCGTGTCTGACACGGGATCAACAATGGTAGCAGGAAATTTTTACCCCGTGTCAGACACGGGAAAACCACCAGGGAGGTTAAGCTCAATGGCCCGAAATAGGAAGTTTTGAGGAGTCTCTCTACTATCCTGTGTCATATTTATCAGTCGATGAAACAGCTCAGTGGCATCTTCCTCCTCATAAAAGCTTTTCAGTATCCTCTTTAGCTGGTTCAAGGTCAATCCACTCTTCCTCTCCAACATGCCCCTAACACTTGAACCTGGGCTGATGACATGGATTACAGCCTCTCTAATTTCCGATTCCAGATATCCTTTCTGTAGCCCCGACTCTATTTGGTGTAGGACGCTGGTGTAGGACAGTTTGTCCTTCTGCCCCTTTTCTCCTATCTGGCCATCAATGTGGAAATCCTTCTGGATGGTTTCTTCCTGCAAGCGGGTTGGGCACCTTCAGCACCTTCCCAGGGTTGGGCGTAATCTGGCTATCTCTCTGGTCCTCCAAACCGACACGTAACCCATTAATGCGTTCAGCTATAATACTGGAGGTCTCTTGAAACTTCTTGTCACGGTCGCTACCGCGCCAAACAGACAGCGAGGTGTGGTCGCGCCCCAGGTGGCTCTGGTGAAATTGAACCCAGGACCTCCCCGTTGCTGCGCCGGGTCTTTGCCTCTGAGCCACTTCTCAGTTGATATTCTGCTTGCTGTCCGTCGGAGGCTGGTTCTGAACTATGTGCTGATTGCCTGTCTCTGATCTCCCTACAACCTGCACTTGTCTATCCTGGTCCAGCTGAGGCAGGTTTCCTAATCAACCAGGGTATAAAGCCCTGCCTCACTATGAGGGAGACGTCAGTTCACTGTTCTCTAATTGTCCTGTCTGTGCCAACGGTTCTTGTGTTCCTGTGGTTATCTTCAGCTACAAGACTGACCCCGGCTTCTGACCTTTTTGGCTTACGTACCCTGGAATGCTGCTGTCTCCTGCCCTTTGACCCCGGCCTGTACTTTCGGACTTTCCCTGCCTTCTCCAGCCCTTGACCCATGGCTTGTACACCGTCTGCTCGGCTACTAGACTGACCCCGGCTTCTGACCTTAGTCTGAATTCTGAAATCCTGGGCCCGGCTATACTTGACTATCCTTGGCTAATGCCTATCTGGCCCCCGTGCACAGACTCACAGCCCAGGTAGTGTCTTACCTTGTTACCATGGGCTGTGTGTACCTGCAAGGGTGAGCTTACAAGTCTGCAAAATGGACTCCACTCAAGGTAAGCCCTCACATAATGAACTGACCAATAACATGGAGTCCGCAGAGTTGTACAAAATGCTCACCTCCCTGGCTCTGCAAGTCTCTAGCCTGGGCCATACCATTCTGGAACTACAGCAAGAAGTTCAATTACTTAAAGGGACAGCACGCCCAGCCCCGGAACCAGCATGTCCTGAGCCATGTGTTATTATGCCAGAGAAATTTGATGGTAGCCACGCATCCTTCTTGCGTTTTAAGATGGATTGTGAGTTGTTGTTTTCCCTTAAACCTAGGACCTATGCCACGGACTACATTAAGGTTCGCACTACCATCAACCTGCTTACAGGGCAAATTAAATCATGGGCTCATCAGTTGTTGCAGAAAAAGGGTCCAGTCTTGGGCAGCTGGGAAACTTTCATGTCTGCTCTGGACTCAAACATTCCTGTCTCCAAGAGGACCAGCGCTCCCAGGTCTGCTCTCAGTTCACGTGGCCTACCGGTATTCAGGGACAGAAATATTCCGTACAGACACAACACCAAGCCAGCCCAGTATGTGCCAAGCTATGAACCTCTGTATGTGCCCAGCCATGAAGTTCCAACACCACAAATCCTTGACGTTCCTGTGGATGCACACACACCTGTCTTGGAGGACGTGGAACCCATGCAGATCGGGGCCATCCGGTCCGGGCTATCTAGGGTAGAAAAAGAGCGGAGGAGAGGCTATGGACTTTGTTTTTACTGTGTCGTAAGCGGGCACTTTATATCTCTCTGCCCAACTCGCCCACCTCGGTCAAAGGTTCTTCAGGTGGGTACTATTGGGAGTTTTTTTGCTACCCCAGAATCTTTGCCTGCTATGCAGCTTGAAGTTCCTTTGTCCCAGTCTGACATTCCGGTGACTATTGTCCAGTCCGATGCACCTGTTCTCCGGCTTGCTGTACCTACCGTTCCAGTTCCTGTGTCTACCGTTCCAGTTTCTGTGTCTCCAGTTCCTGTTCATGTGTCTCCAGTTCCTGTGTCTCCAGTTCCTGTGTCTCCAGTTCCAGTTCCTGTGTCTCTAGTTCCTGTGTCTCCAGTTCCTGTGTGTCCAGTTCCAGTTCCTGTGTCCCCAGTTCCTCTGTCCCCAGTTCCAGTTCCTGTGTCCCCAGTTCCAGTTCCTGTGTCCCCAAGTGAAGTTCTTTCACCTGACTGCACATATGCCTCGAATGGTACCATGGTCCGTAAACAGGATCTAGTAATGTTTGAACGAGCTTTACAAGCAGTGAGTGCCCCTACCAGAACTTCAAGATCAATGAGGTCCAAAAAGAAAAAGTAAAAATCTTCGGACTCTGTCGTTGGTGCTTTGTTTCCCCATGGTTTGGACCTTAAAGACTGTGCCTATGAGGAAGCTCCTTCAAACGTCCGGAGAGCGTTTTTAAGGGGGGGGGACTGTCACGGTCGCTACCGTGCCAAACGGACAGCGAGGTGTGGTCGCGCCCCCAGGTGGCTCTGGGTGGAATTGAACCCAGGACCTCCCCGTTGCTGCTCTGGGTCTTTGCCTCTAAGCCACTTCTCAGTTGATATTCTACTTGCTGTCCGTCGGAGCCTGGTTCTGAACTATGTGCTGATTGCCTGTCTCTGATCTCCCTACAACCTGCACTTGTCTATCCTGGTCCAGCTGAGGCAGGTTTCCTAATCAACCAGGGTATAAAGCCCTGCCTCACTATGAGGGAGGCGTCAGTTCACTGTTCTCTGATTGTCCTGTCTGTGCCAATGGTTCCTGTGTTCCTGTGGTTACCTTCAGCTACAAGACTGACCCCGGCTTCTGACCTTTTTGGCTTACGTACCCTGGAATGCTGCTGTCTCCTGCCCTTTGACTCCGGCCTGTACTTTCGGACTTTCCCTGCCTTCTCCAGCCCTTGACCCACGGGTTGTGCCCCGTCTGTGCGGCTACTAGACAGACCCCGGCTTCTGACCTTAGTCTGAATTCTGGAATCCTGGGCCCGGCTATACTTGACTATCTTTGGCTAATCCCTATCTGGCCCCCGTTCACGGACTCACAGCCCAGGTAGTGTCTTACCTTATTACCGTGGGCTGTGTGTACCTGCAAGGGTGAGCTTACAAGTCTGCAAAATGGACTCCACTCAAGTTAAGCCCTCACACTTCTCCTGTATGTCACGGTACTGTCGTTTCAGATCAGCCAGCTGTCGTTCTGCCAGTGATTTAGCAACAGCCCCTGCTTTCCTGTCTAAAGGTTCTAACTGCTTCTGACTGGGAGAGTGCCCTTCATGCTTGCTGGGATGTGTCAAGTGAAACTCTGTCTTTTCAGACAATTTTATACTGGCACCGTGGAAATTTTCAGGGACATCCTGTCCCCACTCTATCATTGCATAGGTGCATTCGGTCCCAGGATCTGGTTTCACTGCGACCACGTAAGCCTTTCTGTCCGGGGACAATGTTTGTACCACCTCTTTAATTTGTTTCTTTCCCCAGTCGCTCCCTGGAAGTTCAATGGCCACGCTTGCTTCTGAGCGTGTCCCTTCTGCTTCGCACCACTGGACTAGTTTGGACTAGTTTGATGGGGTCCATGGTAGCCTGGTAGCCTGAAGGGGGCGGGCTTGCTTGTAGAGTGACAGGATCCCGGACGAGCCCCCATGTGTAGCACTGACCCCCGAAGGAGCTTCTGGTTTGATTTGGGCCTGCAATCTACCAATAAACCCCACTAACTTGGCTCAATCCCCTTGGCACAGCTGTGATGCAATACAATACAATGTAAGACAGTACAAAATACCTGTATTGTCACCCCAGGATCCACTGACTGCACCTGGTGGGAGAAAACAGTACGCCACAACAACTGGATACTTAACCAGAGATATATTTTACTGTAGAATATGCAAAAAAGTGATTACAGTAATACACATATATATATATATATGTGTATATATGTGTATATATATGTGTATATATATATATATATATGTGTATATATGTGTATATATATGTGTATATTATATTATATATATATATATATATATATATATAATATATATATATATATATATATATATATATATATGTCTATACCTGGGAGCTCCCCCTACTTTATAAGCTATGTGTGAGATCTCACTTAAAGTACTTAGTCCTGGATCTTCTTTTCTTTGCTAGCTGAAGTGGCTCCTTTTTTGATGAGTTAAATTGAGATGAAAATGCTCCTGGTGTAGCTGTAACAACTATTTTAATATTGCTTGAGACATCAAGGTAGATAGGTCTCAAGCCTTCTCAGTGTCAGTTGCTCTGCTCCTTTGTGGAACTATAATTTCCAGTGAGGCCTGTATATGAGTCTAACTGCATGTGAGATTTAACAAACTGTGGGCCGTGACCCGCTCACCCACTGGATAGAGGCTCTGTGTTTTAACTTTTGTTCGGTGACTGCAACTTGCTTCTCTGTCAGCTGGGCCAATCGCTCCGTTCAGTTCCACTGGGTGGATCCCGTCCTCCCATGCTCAGATGAGTGTCTCTGGGTCTCTGCAATCTGGCCACCGTCTCCCCACAGGTCCTCTCAGGCAGGCCACACGATTCCAAGAGACCTAAAATGGCTGCTCCGGCTCCTTTTATCTCCTACCCAGCATGCACTGCTCAAAAAGGTGTTCATGGGTAGGTCACCAAACCTCCTGGGTGAAAAAGGCCAGCCTCCTCCTCCCAAAACAGTCACTTCCTGTCTAGTCTTTTATGCTTTTTTCAGGAAAAACATATCTGCATTACCAGTATTTTGTCACTAGATGGCTCCAAATACTCAAACATAGCAATGTCCATAGATTATTAATATGAGAACACCAGCAATTGTATTCACTTAGCTTTAGGTGCTCACTGTGCAGAGGACACAGTACACCAAGTGAGAATACTTGCCGTTCACTCACTGCCTGTGGTATTAATATGAGAACACCACCAATTGTATTCACTTAGCTTTAGGTGCTCACTGTGCAGAGGACACAGTACACCAAGTGAGAATACTTGCTGATCAGTCACTGCCTGTGGTATTAATATGAGAACACCAGCAAATGTATTCACGTAGCTTTAGGTGCACACTGTGCAGAGGACACAGTACACCAAATGAAAATACTTGCTGATCACTGCCTGTGGTATTAATATGAGAACACCAGCAATTGCATCCACATAGCTTTAGGTGCACAATGTGCAGAGGACACAGTGCACCAAGTGAGAATACTTGCTGATCAGTCACTGCCTGTGGTATTAATATGAGAACACCAGCAAATGTATTCACGTAGCTTTAGGTGCACCACTGTGCGAGGCAGTAACACCAAGTGACAATACTTGTGATCAGTATTACCTGCCTGTGGTATTAATATGAAACACCAGCAATGTATTCACGTAGCTTTAGGTGCACACTGTGCAGAGGACACAGTACACAAGTGAAAATACTTGC